>DWON01000407.1:0-34224 GCA_018251015.1 Phocides pigmalion okeechobee | reverse complement strand
ACGCGGATGCGTTCCTACTCTTGAGGACTAAGATGGTCGCCTCCAATAATGTGTATCCGGCAACCACACCTCCCCCAACCGAAACACAATACATGAAGAACATGTTGCTTCACGGCGGGTTATGAGGGTGGCTGTGGTGCCGCCTCGGACGGGCTGTAACGACTCTACCACCTTTAAATTATCTATTGTTTAGAACTATACACTAAATTACAACATTTGAAACGTTTATCATGTTTCTAAGGTGTCTAAATCATTTGTTATATTCTCCTTACGCAGTTAAATATATTTTAGTTAAGGCATGATGCATTTTCATTACTAATCATAACATTGAAATGATAGGTATCTATGTTCATACATGAGCATTGAATTAAGTACCTACATTTTGTAGTTAACCATAAAAAACAAGAAATACACCAAGAAAAAATATATTTATTAACTTCTACATTATTCTAACATCAATAAATAGCATAAAATAGATCATATACGGTTTACAATAATATTAAAAGTACGTGAAAGATAGTTTGAAGACACCAATAAAGTTATATAAAAGCTTGAAATAGTAATATAATTTATCCAAAACTTTACTATAATAATAAACTTTCACACATCTCATATGTGTAGGTATTGTACTTTCTACATGAAGTAATGCGCATTGAGCAGCGTGGTTCACTATGGTCCAATCATCTCTAAATCGATGGGAGACCCAGGGGTCTGGAGTCGTTGGACAATAACGGCTATTGTCCAACGACTCTACAGACTCAACAGTGTTGCCGTGAAATAAAGCAAAACCTTACACTAGTGTATTTTATGTTGAAAGAATACAGGTAAACGGGCGTGCGGGTCACCTTATGTTAAATGATCTCTGCAGCCCATTGACATTCACCTCAAACGACTAAATTTCTGCCTGACCTCGTGCATAGGTCCGTTGCTACTCCTGAGGACAATGATGCTTTCTTAGTGTAGCGGACAACTGCTCTTCTTCAACAGTAATATATAAGAACTGCTTTATAGCGAATAACAAAGATACCTGAAGAGAAGCGACGTTACTTTCGCGGTCGACTAATAGTTCCACAACCTACTGTTACCACCACAATTGACTGGTACAGAGTTGCGACAAAGAATCCATAAAAATAACTCTGAAGAAACTAGACCATTTAACCAGAAATCAAACTAAAGACCATAGTATAGCTCTATTGTCGAATTTAGAATTATCTGATTAAAATGATTTTTTTTTTTCTTTTTTGACAATTTCGCACTGTTTAACCAAATAGGTTAAAATTAGCTCCGCCCCGCCTTTCCCTCTTTCCCCTTCCTATCTCAAAGGACCTATAAAAGCTACTTTTTCTGCTCGATCGACCCGAAACAAAAATCCTCTAAAGTAAAGTATCTGTACCTGTACCATCACACCCTGATCACCAATCCGTCTAAAACCAATTCCTTGAGGTCATTACAATGAGCCCTATCACAATACGTTTTCTGTGTGTTACCGAAGAGTTAGTATCCTATTAATGCCAACGATGACAAAGACAAATACATACGTTAAGCTGATCATTTGAACCAAAAATGTGTTCTTATATTATTCTTAGCACTCGGCCAACTCGTCTTTCTAATATATCGTTAATTGGTTTATTCATTGAGGAAGCTATGATGCCATAGCAAATACAGATAAACAGATACATACAAATTTAAACTAAGTATAACTAATATTTCTGCGTGACGGTTTAAGCACCCGAAAAAAACTCTGAAGTCACATGCAGCCGGCAATTGGATAGCGAAAAATATTCTTATAATAAGAATCATTATCTACGAACTACTTGTATTAATCTTTGAAGTGTACATAAATTCCTTGCGTACTAATAATCTATAAGCGTGGTCTAGAACCAGAATACATTTTATGTAATTAGTAGCTATAGACATAAAATCTTAATACTAATCCGGTGCCGCTAGTAATCCGACAAATCCATAACAGTCATAATGCATGCAATGCACTTCAAGACAATTTTTATACATTCATTATTTTATGGGCTGTAAGTTGTTTGCGGCGCCGCCATTTTTCCTCCTTATGAAAAAATATGAAGAAAAGACAACGCAATGCTCTGCATTCAGACAAATCCACAAATCCGACCACACTTTGCAAGGCATTTATCGGCTCACAGCATTAAAAACATTTAATAGAATATATTTCCTACCTTTATTACTAATATCTTGATTAAGAAACAGCAGAGCTTAATACTTTCTTATTAAATGGCATTAGCAAATGAGCATGCAGTCCACTTAACAGTGGTCACACGCCCAAGGGTATAAATAACCAACTCGATATAGAACAAGTTCCACCTGAAGTCCATTGTACCTATATGTAGCTATTCCTTTGGACTAAGATGGTCGCATCAACTTTAAGTCACTGGTAACCACAACTTTCCATTAAAACACAAGAATTGCTTCACACTAAAACAGTGTGCGGCGGTGGTACCTCTCCGGTGAAACCATACAGATTCTTCCACCTTGCTTAAAACCTAATCTAAACATTAACAACATTTGTTTAGTTAGAATTTCTACATTTTGACATATAGAGACACTAGTTACTATTCATTTTAATATTTCTTTCCTACAATCATGAATATTAATACTATAATCGTAAATGTATGGGAGAATGTTACCACTATGGTCACGGATACAATGTATTCATCCATACAGATTCTTCTAAATTACTTAAACCTAATGGTTAATTACTCTTCAGAGTAAATACTTGTCTACGCTACACTACTTTTATGGCCCTTTGTCGGTTTCATGCTCGCGGGATGCCGTGCACCCGCGAGATATATACAAATTATTCTCTAACATCTACTTTAATAATAATTTACAGAATTATATCATAATGTACGTTAATATCGATAAGTTCAGTAATTTTAATAATATAAACTTCCTACTTTTTATAGATGTAATTATGGATGAAACTATTTTAATCCAAAAATTGATAATCTCTATAGTAACGATAAACTTTGGATAAATTTCTATAGTTCTACAATATAATTCAACTGATATTAAGTTGTATTATACAGATGATTTATTTCATGTGGTTTTGCTGAATATATTTTTAATAATAACAATTTGAATTAAGTTCAAAAGTTTCAAATCTTAACCTATAAAGTGACTGCCTACTTATAATATGGATAACATAGACCATATATAGTTTATTTTCTCCTATAACCATGAATATTATATTTATCAACTAATTATTTTATAGGTGCACTAATAATAATGTTGTACCTAATAAAATACTTATCTTGAATACATTTGTTTAAGAGAATGAACTCACTACGTTAAATTCCTAATATAATACAATGATTACTATAAAGACATATCTGATTATTAAAATCCTATTTAAAAACAACTTTACCAATAATCTCATGTGCAATCAAATTCGTCTACAAATTACGAAGATTAAAAGAACTGTTTTTAAATTCAAATGCAACAAAACAAAATGTAACGGAAATTAATGTCAAAATTTTATATACAATTAAAAAAAAAAGCTAAAAATAGCGTCCATCCATTAAACACGACTATACGACAGTCAGTTTAGTAGAAATTCTATAGAACCTTTGGGCATAAAATATGAAATCATGGTACCATTAAATACTTATGTCTATCTTCTTCTAGTACGATGTGTTTAGTACTCCTGAATTGAAAACGGTACGTAATTTAATGGATGGTCTTAGAAAGCAAGAGAAATAAATAAAAACAAATAAAAACATTCATAAAGATTTATTTCATTTCTAAAAAATAACTACTCACAACTAACTACTATTAGCTACTATAATTGTTCCAAAATTTGGATCAACATTAATTCTATAATCCGTCCAGTAACCTCTCGGTTCTGGGAAATGTTAATAGCTGGTAGACCCACGGCACATGAAGGATTCAATTCTGAATCTTAAACTTCAGTATCAGCGAATTGCTGACTAACGGCGAATCTACCAACTATGTATATGTGCTACTTGTGCTTTGCTCTAACACTCGTATTCGCAATACCGAAGCCATGACCCGGTGTGTAAAAAGTGATAATTTGCAATATCACCATGATGTTTGAAACGAAGAATAACGCGCACATGGCCCATAGTACGAAAAATGCGTTATAATTTTGGAATTCGATGAAATATGCAGTCAACAACCAAGTGGTCTGACTGGAAATCCACACCACGATAAGAAACATTCCCTCTTTCCCATCAGTTTTCAAATCGTGAACTATCAGAGGCAACAGTGACAAGAACCAAATGAAATACTGTGACGTCACCACGCCGTTGTACGTCACAAGAACGGCCGCTTGGCAAAAAAGCGCAAAAGGCAAGGTCCGCGAATCACAACCGAACGCCAAGCTTAACATTAGCAAGATAATGCAGACGAATATTTGTGAAGTGAATTTTATTAGATCAATGGTCACGTCAGTCATGGTGAGGTAGGAAGAGTAAAAGAATAAAGAAAAATTGTGTCTAGTGTCCTTCCTGAACAGGTGGTAGATGTAGGTCTCGAAAATGAATTTATATCCATACATCAAGTACATGCCGTATGTGAGTGAGCCAAAGTAAATAATAGTAGTAATGGTAAGTGTTACTTGCCGCTTGTTGGGAATGAGAGCGATCAGACCATCCCGTATAGTCGTGTTTCGAGTAATTCTGTAATCGCCAAGAGACAGATACATTGGAAAGCTGAATATGATAGGATATAAACGGAGATGTATCGCTATACCGAGGAACATGCCAGAAAGGACAAACTTGAAATTGTTCTGGACTTTGTAGTACTGCAGGAAGAAGATCGAGAGGAGAATGAAGAAACACGATACAGAGTCAGCGTTCCCGCGGGTCGAAATTGCGACACTCAATGGGTTATGCAACCAAAACAAGGAGCAATACTTAGCAACCTTCGCCGCATTAACTTTGCCTTTCAACTGGCGGTGTACAAAAAACTTTACAGTAATTGTTATCATAATGTCAAACACAGAGAACAGGACTTTGCCGAAGTTCTCATTGAAGAGAATGTTTGGTACCAGCATCCAGGCGATTAAGGGACTGTAGCGATATGTATGGCGATCGAAGGGCGATTGACCCTTTACTACGAGACGGGCAGCGTCCGTATACACTTTATAGTCGACATCGGTATATTTGACAGCGCTTATTGAGTCATGGAAATCGGCATATATTATTAATATTATCCGAATACAGAGACCAAGGAGGAGATGATACCCAATTGGTAAGTTAACCAATTGCAGCAATCCTTGCGTAATTTGATTTTTAAGGTCTCGGAGCGCCATTTTGATCGTGTTTAAATCCTCGTTTTTAAATTTTTAGCTGCGGCTTCTAAGCACGTTTTAAACTCCTGGAATTCCTTCGCACATTCGTCCTTTTTCACAGAGTCCTCTTTAAGCAAAACACATCGAGCATAAAACGCGCCTTGTTTCGAACACTTGGCGAAAACGATCGGGTATTTCGCGAATCTTTCTCGAGCTTTAGAAACTGAGTCCATATTACTTGGTAACGCCCCTCAAAGTTGTAGGCGGTTCAGTTAGATCGGGCAATTCGCGCGGCCTAAAGAATATGTCGTAAATCGGCTTCGAGAAAAAGATCCCAAGCGCAAAAATAGTGAAGGTGATTTGAAATGTTCTCGGATGTCTGTACATCCAACTTCTTTTGCCGAGTGGTTGAAGCCGACGGCGCTGTTGTTCCATATCTGAAAAATGAAAATATGAGTTTGAATGCTCGATAATTATATAGGACTTATACTTAAATCTTATATAATGGTAGTCGCAGTACCTTCTCAGAGGCTAGACAAATTGCTATCTCTCTCAACTTGCCCCTGGCCTGGTTTGGCTGGTTGTGGTGAGATTTCTGTGCTCAGCAATGAGTTGTAAAAAGGGTTGCAGCCACTTAACAAAAATCCTTAGACCACCTAACCATCGTGTATGTACACGGTTAAAATCCCGAGTGTAAACCGTGCCAACCCGTATGCTTGAACACGGTAGGGCAAGGTTTTTTTTAAATTTAAAAAGCAATATAATAGACGGACTACCTGTTGGAAAGCAGTTACCGTCACTTATGAAAATTTCCCATATAACACTAAGAATCGCCAGATCACAGTCGGCTTTCAAGGATAGCTCGAAGTTTTTAACACTTTTCCTGCGGGGTGCAACACTGCTGTGTAATGCACGGCGCGTTTGCTGCTTGTACACATATGTGTTACACATACAAATCTGTATGTACGAGCAAACAAATGTGGTATTTTAACGTCGGCGCTACTGGGGGCGGATATTACGTCTGTGTATTCGTAGATGATATACAGATGCTAAAAAATACAATATTACAGTGACTTCAGTCTAGAGAAATAAGCTCCAGTCTAGTGCACCTCCCGCAAGGCTGACCCAATCTAAAAGAACTGAAAAAGAAAGTTCTTTGCAAATCGTCATTCCGGTTGTATCATGTTCATTCAACGCGCTAACAGGAGCAAAGACTTATCCAGCATCTGTTATCTTGTTATTTACCTTAAATACCAACTATTTCTTATCCGGCCTGTCTGTGACCGGGGCGAACACTCTCGGCTCTAGCCTGTAACCCTCACAAACCAGCGAGATTGGCTTATGTTTCAAGCAGCACTGACGCATCGCTTCGAACACATTCGCGCAGCGAACTTCTTGGAAGTTGTTTTCTGGAAAGATTTAGAAAGAATTAAGTTTAGACATGCAAAAGTAGGGTTATTTTATTGTGTGCTCATGCGGCCCTGCTTTCCATATTCGGAATATAGCGATAAAAGCAGCTGGTTAAATAACGATTGATATTTTTATTAAAAATATGATAGAATATCCACAATTCGATGGTGTGAGTCATTGTCGTCTATCTACATATATAGATCTATTAATAGTTACCTACAAATTGAATAGAAGTTACATCTTATCCCATCAACTCTCCTAGGGACTAAGATGACAGGGTGCTCAAAGACTTCGTACTTATTTCACATTGTACCTTTGACGTTCATTAAGTGTATTTAAATAACGTACAAGAAGGTGGGAGTACTATAATTCCACCGGGGAGGAACCACCGCCGCCCTCATAATCCGCCGTAAAGCTAAAGAATTACTTGTGTTTCGGTTGGAGAGGTGCGGTTGCGGGCTACACTTTGAATTGAGACGACCATCTTAGACCTCAGGAGAAGCAACGCATCTCCTGAGGACTAAGATCTATGTTCGAGCTCAGATAGGATTTCGGTCGTGCTTGTGATTGTACGTAGATATCTATGGGCTGCGACTACTCAACATCAGGTGGATTGCATGGTCTTTTGCTGTGCTTGAAACAATGAAATAAAATATTTGAATTTGATGTTCGCTTCATTTATAAGTAAGTGTGATCGACAAACCCTTCTACCAAAGTGAAACTATAACTTTAACAATTGATTGGCTCACGTTTGATCATCAAGACAATCAAATCGACGCTACCTAATACAATTCATACCTTACGTTTAAAATGCTTACCATACATAGAGTACATCTCACGGATTAACAAGTTTTTCCTATGAAACTATCTATTACATTTACTTGGTGTTACGGGGTCAGGGTAATCAGTTATTAATTAGCGACTTTGCACGATACAAAACATAAAAAAACGAATTTTAAATATTGCTCCATCTGTACGAACCAACCCAAGTCGTTTCCCTATTTTACGGGAAACGACTTGGACTTCCTTGCTGATAGAGATCTTCATAGATATTCACCCTGAAGAATTTTGAGAATCCAAGGATATTCTAAGATGGATCATATTTTACTCGCTTTATGTACTCTATTGCAGCAGAATAATATGACATTTTAAATCAATACTAACATTGCGAGTGTGTTTTTCATAATCATTACCAAGATATTATAAAGTATTTTTTTATATTAGCCGGAGAAAAGGCAGACGGGCCACCTGATGGAGCGCAGTCACCGTCGCCTATGGACATTTGCAACACCAGAGGAGTCGCCAATGCATCGCCGACTTTGAAGGAGAGCTCTCTTTTAATTTTAATTATTTAATATTATGATATTAACAAAGTTACATGTTTATTTTAAATTAAATGTACATCAATCTAAATAAACAATAATATTTTTTTATTAAATAGACAAATTATAATAGACTACAATTAATCATGCACCACTATTTTACATTATATATGTAAATATGAAGCATATCTATGAAAGAAAAAAATACCGACTATGATTTTTCATTCTACCTTCATAGGGGATGAATATCCAAAATCCCTTTCATACGCCATCCTAAGAGCCTATCTACAAATTTTAAGAATTCTTAAGTTCAGCGGTTTCTACTGTGCTTTCAGCTCTGCGTAAGTCATGATAACCCTCGAGGCCCGAATAATCCATACCCCTCTCCTCCCTCGCGACGAGCCCGACAGTACCGCTGGGTAGAATAGCAGAGTTAGGTGTAAGACGTCCCTCTTTTCGTTAAGTCATGATACTCATGTGTTATAGATTTTATACTATGGGGTTTCATTTGTTAACATTATTTCCATAAAACGATAAAAAAAACGTTATTTTATAAAACATATATACGTACTGTTTGTATAAAACCGTTTCGCTCAAAGCTGATAAGGTCGTTCGTTCAATCAACTACAGTATTTCGTCAAATAGTTACCTATTTTTAGTGCGATAAGTGTTACCTACATTTATCAACCTTGCACATTTCATGTTTTAATTATATTTGTCAATTACAAGTTTACAAGCAAATACTTTACGGGTTTAACATTTTCCCTGCGGCGGCGCGGATGTATATAATCGTGTCAGTATTGTGTGAGGCGGCCTAAACTGGAGCTTATTTGATTATACTGAAGATACGCCGACAAATTATTGAAATATTGTATATTTAGCATCAGTGTATCATGTACGAATACACAGACGTAATGTCCGCCCCCAGTCTTGTAGCGCCGACATAAAAACAGCAATTTTGTTCGCCCGTTATCCAAACAAATGTCGGTACAACACAGATGTGTGGGAGCGGCAAGCGCGCCGTGCCCAGAATTACATAGTAGCCGCAGGGAAAGTGTTAAATCATCGATTCGATGAAGAGAAATGCAGTAAAATATTTTAATCTTCAGTCCCAGTCCATTCAGACGATTGAATGGACAATGAAAACGTGACTGAAGGCCTCAGTTCAATTACAAAACGAGTTACTACTTTTATAAACACTAACAACCAGCTCTTTTTATAACACAAGGAATAAGAAATGTTATTATTTTATTTATCTATCTATCTTCTTTGATATTTTTACTAAGTTATTATTTTTAGCTTCCGGTCCCAATTAACACTTTCTCTGCGATTACAACACTGCCGTGTAATGTGCAACGCAAAGCGCTTGCGGCTCGTACACACCAGTGTAATACGGACAAATCTGTATTGATTACGGGTGAACAAAAGTGTTGTATTTATTTCAGCTCTACAAGACTGGGTCGAACATTACGTGGGTATTTGTAGATTATACACAGATGCTAAAAACACAATATATATATATATTTATATATATTCAGAAATAAGCTCCAGTTTAGGCCGCCTCCCGCATCGCTGATGCGATCTAACATGGGCACCGCAGTCAAAGTGTTAAATGTATCATGGTGTAAGTTTCATTCGGCTTCAACTGGTTAAGGGATCGTAAATAAAATAAAAATACAAAATCAGCAATTTATACATATATTTTATTAACAATATGATATAATCGACATGCTCTTAATCTCCTTAAAAAAAGATATTTCATTTTATACAATACGATACTAAAAATCAAACAATTTTAAGGTTATAATATAACAGAATGTAGTACATAATATGGACTTTCTCCTAATTTACATAAAATAAAATGAATAATAACTATTTTTTACCATTAGCTAACCGTGGATCATATATTTCGTACCGTAAAATTAGCGTAAAAATTTACAGATTCAATGTAATTTTGATATAGTATCATAGAAACGTAAATCTTTACACGTTTAGTTACATTTATATTCTATGTATCCACAGTCAACAATAATTTAAAATCTAAGTTACTATATAATTATTTAGTTACATACTTTTAGTATACTTTTTACAGACAGTAGTCTTTTAGATTCATTAAACTGACAGACGCCATGAGTGTTAGTGAAAGTATATCCGTTGAAGTGTTCAAAGCATCAAGAAGTGTACCTTTATATATATTAATGGCGTTGTATTTACTATCCATCCTGAGACCATCATTATACATTATTATTTTACGCTATACATGCTCTCTTTACGCAACGCATGCTCACGTTGCTAGCATGCTAACTATACGCTACGTGCGCTAGCTTTACACAATGCATGCTAGCCGAACGTAACGCATGCTCGCTTTATACACGCCATGCTCTCTTTGTAAAGTTAGCATGGCAACTATACGCTATGAATGCTTTCTTTACGTAATACACGTTAAATTTTCCCAATATGCACGATTGGTGCTATGCATAATGTTATTGCGTAATTTATAGTTACTAGATGCAATTCATGCTCACTTTACGCAATATGGTGCGTACGTTTTACTAGTTTGTAATCACTTGTATAATGAAATTGTATTGATTTGACGTCCCTTACACTACTTTAGTTTGATAGGGTGATAGTAAGATATGCAGTACTGTAATTCAGAGATGTACAAATACAAAACTAAATAAATTATCTTAGTTATTGAATTAAAATGATATTGTAAATGAATTCGTTATCAAGAAGAACGAATTGCAAATCATATTTTCTGTAATAACTAAAAGCAGAACGACGATTGCTTGTTTACCAAAACAAATAGTATTATCACTGACTCGTTTTTTAAAATAAACGTTAATGAAATAACATTCAGATAAAGTTCAAATCTGTCCAACAACATTGTAAAGCGACAAGATACAACGAACAAAGAATTACGATCAATTTCTACTCGAACTTCCGTTTCTCTATTGTATTTTATGAACAAAAAGAAACAAACGAGCGCACTGACCACCTGATATTTAAAGGTTTTTTGCAGCCCTTGGAAATCCACGTCTGATATCAAATAGGACTGAAGTGCATGAAGGACAGTGCATAGATGCGTTGCTAACTTGAAAACCGCAACTACACTTCATAATACGAGTACTTAGGGATTTTTAGTGGGGGCACGCTGGGGCACTCTGTGCTCCCAAAAGAAATTTAGAAAATATCGAAAAATCATTATAAAAATTAAAGAATTTGAAACAAATAAAATTGGGCAACCTTCGCCAACATTTTTGGATTTTTTTAATTGGTGAAAATTATTAAATTAGATACATATGGACTCAATTTTCGAGAATAGTATGCCCCCAAAACAGAAGTGCCAAAAAAGGCCGGCAAGCACTAATTTAAAGCACATTATATGTGTCGGTGCTTCTTCCCCGGTCGAACTGTAGTTCTACCACCGTACAAAAATATGGGTGGGGTGTCAACTGATCGTGAGCGATTGACGTATGGCGGCATTTCTTTATATCCCGACCAACTCAATTGGTAGGTAGACACTTTCAATTGATGTAAATTGACGTAGGCAAGAGGCCAGCGCAAAAACGAGATTGTGTGCACATACTGTTTACAGCGCAAACTGTTAATGTTGATACAAATAAGATACTATCACATAAACGATTTTTAAGCGTAGCCGATATGGTGAAGATTCCGTCACTCTATTAGGATGAGAACTGGTTCTTATAGACGTGACGTGCAATTCTCACGGACACTTAGTCATCTGAGCATACTGAGCATACTGAGAAGAACCTCAGTAAAATGCGCTCTCCTATTAACTGATTCATCTCGTAAGGTAGCGAGGCCTCTGAAATGAGTTTTAGATAACGTTCCCTTAATATATAATGCCATGTAGAAGTCTTTTAGCAACTGATCCGGTATCATTGGGTCAAAACATTGCGATTCCGTAACGTTTTCGTGCCGACATTATTTCGATTAGTGTCAGCAATATATATACATATTACTTCAGCTAACGCCTACGCTTAATAATCGCTTGTCTGATAAGTGTTTAAAGTACATAGAAATAAACTTCGATGCGAGAAGCGCTTCATAAACCCTTGAATTGCGAATATTCCATTTGTGTACAAACTGCGTTTTCAATTCATTGAAATGTACTGCACAGTAGCAAAAGTGTTTTTTAAATTCAATTTGGTTTAAATTATTCAAATTTGGTTTCCGTGTATTGCATAAACTTTACATGTATAAACAGTTTACAAAGAGTGAAAAGTCTAGCGAACCTTGTTAGAAAACGAAAACTTTTTCATTATATCTCATTAAATGAAATCTGAACTGGAGAAAGTGAAATGATTTGCGGTTTTTCATCTTAAAAGTACATAGCAAAACATGTTCTTTTTTATTCAATTTACTGAAGAATAAAAATCTTGATTGAATGAAGTTTTTTTGACGAAATCAATTGGTGGAAACGAAAACACTTCAGATCGAAGTATCGTTAATCAATGTTATTGAAAGACGAACAGATCATTAGATATCAGGTATTCTAAGTAATAATCCGATTTTGATCTCTTTTATCAATTCATAAATAATTAATAATATTCAATTAATAATTAGATAACAAGAGATTTTGAAAACAGCTTTTGATTTTAAGTAACTTAATATTTTTTCATTTTGAAATTGTTTTGCATTATTGTTAATCATGTTGTTTGAAAATTTTCATTTTACAAACAGTACAGCGGATATTTTCAACAAAATCTTAAAACAAACCCATATAACAAAAGAGATAAAAATATATTCAACAATGTTACGTAAATTTCATAAGGATTATGTTTTTAACCTTTACACCTATACAGTGTGTTTTCAACTGACATCTTACGAGAAAAACTATTGCAAATACAGGGAAACTATCATGCGAACTTGCCCTTTTATGATACGATAATAATTTTCACATTAATATTTTTTGATCAAGCGCGCGCATTCCATTAATGTTAGTCAATTTGATAGCAGACTCAACTGCGATTAATGGAAAAATATTGTTTGATTTCACAAACTTCTGGAGTCTAGATCTCTTAGACCTCTGACACATAGAATTTATGTTTAATATAACTTGTGTCTACTTTTCATAAGGACAAAAAACAACAATAATTGTCAAAAAGTTAATAATCACTTGTTGGACAAAAAGTATTCGTTTCCAAGAATTAAACCATTTGTTTATTATACTAATAGAGGTCATCATACAGCTATAGTTCAAAACATGATGTATATTAGCGCATGAAATCACATGCCAAAGCTGAGTAAGAGCGTCAGTTTCTATTATGTCACGCGTGGGTAAATGATGATGCAAATAGAATAGCTATTTGTATGCTAAAACGCGATGTAGGTGTGGCACAAGTATTGGTACATTACACACTTGATAGATAAAATGAATCGATAAAAATAAGTCACTATTAACCAATGTATGTGAAAACGTGGGAGAACTATAGTACGATCGGGGAGGCACCACCGCCGCCCTCATACTTAGCCGTAAAGCATTACTTGTGTTTCGGTTGGAGGGGCGGTTGCAGGCTACACTTTGATGCGAGGCGAACATCTTAGTCCTCAGGAGTATATCCGTCGTGTTTGTTGTTGTACGTGGATGTCTATCGGCTGCGACTACTTCACATCAAGTGGTTTGCATGCTCGCTTGCTACTCTTCTAACATACAAAAATGTTAAGTGTAAAATAATTTTACAATTACATTATGTGTCTTAAAGAATTTCGTATAAGACCTAAAATGTAATTATCGATCAGAATCTTGTGGAGAGCTGAACTTGCTATTTCATGACAAGTAACGATGAAACGTATCGACGAACTAAGCCACCGACTTAGCCCTCAGACTTAGCAAGCTGGATGAAGTATGCAAACAAAGCTATCTATATAGCTCTGAAAGTAAGAAAGCTAATGGCAAAAGGCAACATTGGTCGATGGACCAACCGTTGGTAAATAAAAGTTCTTCAGTGATGATCAAACCAGGTTGACTGATGCCCGGAAGAAAACAGAGGGATTGTTGTATACAGAAGACACAGGACGCAGAATTGAAGTCAATTAAGAAGGCCTATATTCAGCAGTGGATTATGAAAGAGTTATAGACGACAAGATTACAATTTACACGTCAAAAACAAATTTACACTTAATAAAACAAAAGTATAACAATATAGAAGTGAAAGAACAAAACAGCTACAGTACAATGTTACAGTTATGTTAAATTTAACACATGAAACACACACATCTAAAGCGCTTAGAAAAGAAACTAAAATAGTGCCAAAAAGCGCAATGAACCGTGCAGGAAATTTAAAACAAGCGATATTATATGTCAATCACGTGGTAGAACTACGTAATACCGATCACGTTTGAAGTTTCAAAGATATTTCTGGAGATTAGTTAAGTAATACAACTGTTGGTGATCTCTGCAGCCAATTAATATGTAATATAATTATCGATTCAGTGGAATTATTGCCTTCTTAAGATCGTTGGAAAATTCAGGTTAAAATGAACCATGAGGTCTAGAGACTAGATGTTGGAATGACCTTTTCGCTGTAGCATATTCCGATCTCTATTGTTATTAGGCAGAATTTTTGAGACATGGCGTATAAAGTACGTACAAATCTGCATAGATTTCGGGCGAACACCAGTGCTATATTTACGTCGGCGCTACAAAGTTTGCGGGCGGAAATGTCTATGTATTCGTAGATTGATGAATTGTCGGCGTATCTTTAGTCTATAGAAAACGGCTCCAGTCTACTGCCGCCTCTATGTCATGTAGATACGAGTGCAGTAGCGGAAGTTTTAAACATGTCTCAAAAATTCTGCTGATACCAATTAACTCGGTTGTATCAATAAAAGCGATAAGCACATTTATATGTAGCCCTTGAGATATCATGTTTCCAAATAGTAATCATTAATATATTGATATCGCAAATGCTATCACATTTTTAGAAAATTAATTGTAACGGGATACAATTTAAGATATTTCATTACATTTTTAAAGGACTAACTTTATTAATTTACGTTACATCACTTGCCATACTTAATACAACATCTATTTTACATATATATCTATAATCCAGTTAAAATTCCATCCTATACTATACAAAGAAATTACAAAATCAATGTTTTACACGCTTACGGCAAATATAAAAAGACCACAAGCACAAAAAGGCAGCCTATCGCCTTAAATAGCTAAATTAAAATATTTTTAGCATACCACTTAATTGCCGTATCCAGCGTTATCTAACTCGTATTTAAGGCAGTATGACCAGTTTTGGTTAGTCTTATCAAATTATTGCTAACTTTATCAAAACAACGATTATATTTTACAAGACTAAAGAATTAGATAAGGTTTTTGAACAAAGAGAATGCATTGAAGTACGTAACAGTCACTGCAAGTACAACGCTCACTTTATAAAGCATGAAAAACAAAAAATCAGGTTATTTAGAACGATAAGTACAAAAACAAAAATATAAGGAAATATATCAAATTTCTTGGAAGCATTCTGCCATGTTCATTAATAAGGAATATTCTATAAAGAATCATAACACAAAACACGCCGTGCTAATGTTCCCTTTTGGTGTATAAAATAAGGGTGTAAGCTTATTGTTCGCTACAATAGTCACTCGTTAATCTACAGTAATTTTTCACACATTGTTTTCCTATTCAACCGACAGTCACTCCTTTGTAAAGCCCTAGAACTAAGAGTGTTCAATAAAGGTTGTGTGGAAATTCATTAAAACGCAATTCCTATTTACGTATCAATTTTCTTTCTTCACCTCATCTCCAGAAGGTTACGATTTACGAAGCGGTAGTAGTTTATTGACGTTTAAAAACAATTTTGTAAATAATTTTCTTTGAATAAAATTTTTCACCTAAACTTAGGATATATTTTTATTTTTCTTTTTTATGGTTTAAAGTGGTTATTCATTTCCCGAGGTATATCAGTTTACAGTACCTTATTACTCCCAAGTACATACTTTAAGAAAAAACATTGATAAAATAAGTGAATATAAATTTTGTATTCCATTGCCAATTTTGTTTCAAATGTAAAATAACTAAGTCTCTGGAGGATGGACACAGAAATCCGAATAATTATGTAATTGAAGAAGCAAAGTGAGTATTTTTACAGCGAGGAAGCAAAAGTGAGTCATTTTGCCGTAAAAATGACCTAGGACACAAATGCGACAATCCTTTAGTAGCACAAGTAAGGACTATAAATGTAATTAGTTTCTATAAAATATTCCTTGACCACAACCTTTGTATTACAAAATGCTGTCATTTGTCACGTGTATTTTGTACATACATACGATACGACATCTCATAGCCGTAGATTTTCCATGAGACGATCTCGTATCCCGACACGTCATAACGTACCTCGATACGACATTGTGTCGTATGTATGCGTTTTTGCCTATAAATGTATGTTCATTTCTTGTGTGTGTTGCTAATTGGAAAACTGAGACACCCTGAGCTGTAGAAACCCTTCTATATCTTATTATTCAGATTTCTGTGAGTACGACACACGTCAGCATGTCTAATTACTTACTAGTATATATGCACTTTTCTTAGCCGTATAGTTATTCGAGTCAATAATTATTCCGTCCTCGCTAACTCGCATCTTGTAATGCACAATTAAATATAATTTATACAACGACGTGGGGTCAATCATTTGTCTGAAGCGCTTATGGATGAAGTTTGAACCTAATTTTGTGAGCATATACTTTAAACATATACATACATTTTACTATATAACGGGTACTCACGATTAACGCTTATGTATTGCCGATATTTCGAACCAGTTGCATGGATTTTGGTTACGGCCAAACTCCACCACGACCATGAGATCCTGGTCCGAAATATCGGTGATTAATCGTTAATAGTGAGTACCCGTTATATAGTAAAAGGAATGAATTCCACAATATTAGTTTAAAATTTAATGTACTTCTATTTTTTAAGTATCTCTATTTTTCTCCAAAAAAAAAAACAATGCAATTGAAAGGTTTATTCGTTTGCCGTAAAGCTATTTCGCCGTGTATTTCAGGTATTTGCCGTGAATTTCAGTAGATAAGCCCTTAAGATATATAATGAAGTTTGGTTGGAAAGTATCGGAACCTCGACAACAGCGCCACTTATCATATTTATCAATATCTAAGTACCATTCAAGTCTATGGTATACGAAGAAAAGAACTCGGTTAAGCCGGTTAACATACGCAAAAAAGAAATATTAAAACAAATTGATTTAAATGTATATTTCGCAAAATATCGTAAATAAACACGTCCTCCCGACCGACTTTAGTGACGACCAAAACGTGCGCCTCCCTATCGTAGCCAAACTCTACTTCCGGCCTTTTAAAATATTATTAGAGCTCCTATTCATATGGTAAACAGAGCAGGAACTGTTACTAGGCTCCGCAAAAAACATCGATATATCGATAAATTTTCTTAAACCGATCTATACAAATTGAATATTAACACATCGATATTATTTATTTATTTTTGGAGTATTGAATATGTATCGATTTCATATATATTTTTAAAGCAAATCAGTGTTTTAGGTGCTACACGTGTGCTTTTTACAAAACAATAACTTGCATTATGTTTCTATTTATATTGATATTGTATATATCGGTCGGAGAAAAATATTTCTTTAAGTGAGTCGTATGTACTGTACATGTACACTGTACATTTTTACATATGAATTACTTTTGACAAAATCTGACCAATATGCAAATGTTATAAACATAATGAAACTTGAGAAGTGCGATCCATCTATAATCATCTCTCGATAATTAGAATTTACGATACAAAAATATCAATATTTTTTCATTTGCCATCTCTAATTCATCCTACGTCATTTTACCCGCATGAACGTAATTTATACTGCATTCAGAATTCTCTTGATAACCGAGACCCCAGCAGGGAAACAATACAAGACTGATTTACTACGATAAGGGCCTAGACGGTTGGTTTCCGTCGCTTATCAAGAATTGGCTGTGTTCTTGATAATTGGCAGTTTTTGAAAAGAAGTTAGAAACGTTTTATTCAACAACATTTTATAAAAAAATCGTAATAATTGGAGAGTTTTTAAAGATAAATTATTTAAGCGACAAAATCATACACAAAATTTGCATCAGACTACATGGTCGGTGGCAAACTAAAATTCGCTATATGAAAAAGATGTAAATAAAAAAGCAGAAATATTATTCAACAAAATCGTATCCAAATTTCATAATCGTTGGAGAGGTGTACAAAGAACGTTGAAATTATTTGAGCGACATAATCATACACAAAATGTACACGACTACTAAAATCTGCGAAAGCTTTACGAAACTGATAAAAAAGTGGAAGAACTATTTATTAAGTCTTATTTATAGGATATGGTATATTTTATAACGTAGTCCCAGGTCATCGTATAGTGCTCAAAGAACTTGGCAGGTCTTTCATCAACTTTCATTAGTAAATTAACCTTAGCACACATAAGTCAAACAAAATAGTGCATATACCAGAGGTTGGTTTGACTACGATGATATTCTAAGGTAGGTAAAATAGGTTTCTAAGGTAGGTAATATAGGTAACAGCTACATTTGTTAAAAAACAAGTCATGTCTCATTAAAAAAAAAGTTACAATTGGCCGGGTAGTTTTAGAAAGATTTTTAATAAATTTTTACGAACATAAAAATCGAAGAAACTGTTGTCGGGTTTGTTTCATTTTCGTTTTTTTAACGTATCATTTTTTTTAACAAAAGTAAATACACGATGTACTTTTAATTTATAATTAATAAATACCTAATTTGTCTATGATTCACCACTAACATAGATAATTATAGCTTACTTTGTAAACGCTCAAATATTTTCGATATTTTTAGTAATAATAATAATGTCCGATTAAGACAGATGCAGGAAACATTTAAAATGTAATTAGGTACTATTTCCGATTTATTATAGTTTTAATAATTTAAGTTTTACGTCCAAAGTGGCTCGTATAACTAATACAACGACCTTCATTTAATATACCATCCATATACCTTTGGATGGTTAATGACAGCCGAAACCGGTTACTTGGATTTGCATAAATATGTTTAATTTGGATTAACATAGAGATGGGAAATGTTTGAGATGGAAATATTGTGTAAATTACGTAAATGGGTTACAGCTTATGAAGTATGAATTTTAAATTGGTACTTAGAACAAGGATTAGTCACATAATTTTCAAATTACAATATTATAATGTAAAATAAACGTTATGAAATTAGGTATGACCTACTGTGTGCGTGTGTGTGTGTGTGTTTTCAGGATTCTAAGTACGTATATAGATTCGTGTGACGAAACAGCTGACATAGTTACGGTTATATAAATATATACTTTATTATTTTGGATAATCAGTCGTCTGGCAAAAATATAAGCATTACAAGTGTCAACACTTTTACTATCATTAACCGTCTGCCGCCCCACTGCTGAGTACAAGTCTCCATTCAAAATGAAAGTTAGCCTATACTCTACTAAGCTAGCTAAGTGAGGATTAGTACACACCGTTGAGAACTTTTTGGAGAACTGTCAAGCAAGCGCGTTTCCTTGCCATGTTTTCCTTTATTAAAACAGGTGATAATTAATTTCTAATATATGCGAAAATGGAGATTTAATTGAATTTATCAATTTGCATATTATCAAGTATTTGATATTTAAAAGTCTTAAAAATAATATTGATTTTAAATTTTGTTCAGAAAAGACTGTAATTTTTTTCCCTGATGTAAAATATGTAGGTATTCCTCTTTATAATACATGATGATACGTGATATTTTTATCATTAGTACAACCATCACAACACAGCAAGACTGTGAAGTGACAATTAAAAACTGTTATTATTCTAAAAACCATAGACACACAAGTTTATAAAATTGATTGAAAAAGCGCGGGCGGAATGCAAGCTACGCGTAGGAACAATATGGCGCATCGAAACGCCCCCCTTCAACAAATTTTACTATATAAAAACTCGCAAATATGTATTAAAAACAGTGCAATTTTATGCAGAATCTATTCACACATTGCAACTGATGCTTGATGCATGCTTTGACAAATCCTAATATACAAATTCTGTGATGAATGTGCAAATTTCTAAGTTTTGCAATAACTCTTGTAAACAATTTCGAATGGTGTTTTAAGTTTAAATTTTTACTGTTTACTGATTAAGTTGAATACAACCTTCAATTGACAATGAAGTGTGTCTAAAAGCTATTTTAATGGTGCCTGTAATATTACAAATCACACCATTCTAGAAGTTACTAACATGTTAATAATTACATTGATAACACATAATTTCAAATTTACTCTCGTTTATGATACAAATTTAATTTTTCATCATTATTATGAGTGGAATTCAATTAATTTTGTAAAAAATGGACTAAATAAGATTTATGTTTGGTCTTCTGAAAGCAAATTCAAATAAGACAGGGGATCTTAGTTACATTTGTAAATTTCTCGATTAAGCATCTATTTCACCACCATTAGATGCACATCACCATGCATCAGAGTAATATTACTAGTATTATAAGCATCTCTAAAATATTCCATATAAATACCTATGTAAATGGGTTCCGATAGCACTCTTGTCCTATTGGAATTGGTAATAATAATTTTTTATCTGCAATATTGACTATCTGCATCAGATAGCCAACATAATTGGTTATTCCCTCTTTACATATTAAATATGTGCAATCTATAGCATCATACATAGTGGGGACCCATGGCAGAATAATATCCCCAGTTCATTACCATTGTTTATTTTTGATCACTTTAGTTGCAACAAATATTGTAACGGCCACTTTCCTAGACATAAGCCATACCAGTGGCATTTACTACCGAAAACAAAGTAACAACTCAAGTTCAGACAATATTATCAACAGTATTTATCATGTCTATAGCAAACAGCAATTTACACTTACATTTAAGGCTATTAAACTTACTTTCCACTGCTGGTACCCATACCAATGTAACGGATCTAACAACATGAATAGTAAATTTAAGTAACGCATAACAACTTTGTAACTAATAGATATACATATAAAGGATTTATTTGATGCTCTACACAATTGTTTTCAAATATGAAAACACAATGTTCATTTCGTTTGTGGCAGTCATGTTGACAGCACATTTACATATAGGCTATTGACTCGGTTCAGCTTCCACACATTCCGGTCTAGATAACACAGGCTTTTCTGCTAGTTGTGGTTTTTCAGCTAGCTGAGGCTTTTCTGTAACTTGCGGTTTCTCAACAACCTGCGGTTTTTCTAATATATGTTGTTTCGGTGCAATCTGTTTTTCTACAATCTGTGGCTTTTCTACTATCTGTGGTTTTTCAATCGGAGGCTTTTCTGTAAGCTGCGGTTTCTCTGCTAACTGTGGTTTATCTGCAAGTTGTGGCTTCTCTGCCACGTGCGGTCTCTCTATAGCTTCTTCTATTATTACAGGTTTTTCCGCAACATCTGGCTTAGCAGATTGATTGTTCTCAATATGCGTACTAGCAAGTTTACTTGGTAATATGTCCGGCTGCTCCTGCTCCATTTCTGCAGGCCCATTATGTCTCTCTACATCAGGCATAGGAGGAGACACCGACCTTTGAAGCGAGCTGTCAGGAAGAGATGGGGAAAGACCCCTCGCCGAGTTCTCTTCGCTGGAAGCACTCAGTTGTCTTTGTGTCATCATGTTTGGTGGATGTGACAAAGTTTGTGGGTGATGGGGATTATGCAATGGTAATCTGGATTTATCACTCTTCCTCCACAGTGTGACTTCCTGCTGTTTGAAGTAACGTCTATCCTCCGTATCCATCAATACAAGATTGAGATAGTATCGGACTGAAAATTTGTTGTTTATGTCACGCATTGTTGGTGTTAAATCATATCCAGCTAGAAATACTCTTATAGGTATACTCTCACCCCTAACTGGTGCACCGTCCATAATTTCATACTTAGCAACGGTTTCATTCTCTGTGAATGTATTGGGCCCAGACCCAGTAGTTTCCCGTTTAATTATGGAAATTTCCATATGTTTAATCTTGATGCGGACTAAGAGGAAGTATATTTTGCCCACAATCACATCCTTCAAGTGATATTTTGATTTATTGTATTCAAATTCTATATGCAGGCAGTCTTCTATGCCTACTTCCATCTTTATGGAATTGAGAACGTCTGGGTAGCTGCATAGAGTGTGCACAGCGATGTCGACTTCTTTTACGATGTCAGTTAGACGCCGGATGATCGTTGCTCGGAGGAAATACCTCAATCTGACGTTTGCGCCTGTGTACACTTCGTAAGGTTTTTCGACATTAGCAAACTCGAACGGGTATGACGTATGTTGCAAAAGATCACCCGGACGAGCTAGCTCCTTAACGAGCGATATGAACTCATGATGATTACCTCTGTCATAAAACAATTCGATCTGACCTATTAACTCCACCTTAATGCCCTGATGCTCGAGTTTCGATCCCGGTTTCCGCAATGTAACGTTGACACGCCCAGACACCGTTTCACCATCGTAATACAACAACAATTTTTCCTTTTTTCCATCATCCGTTTTCACTTCGGCAACCTTACGTTTATCAGCATCGTCAAATGCGATTTCGATGTCCGCAGTCTGACCGAACCCGAAAAAACTCATTTTCACATTTAACAGTTACGCAAGATACGCGAAATCTTTTACGTGGCTTTCGATAGGAACAGTAATGATTTAATTGAGCAAAACATTGAAAAACGGCGACGAAACGCCCGCAAATCTGAGGAGGCGACTGAAAGGGTGAAGCAAAGATGGCGACTGGATTCATGTCGAGTGTCGGCAAAAAGATTCATAAATGAAATTATTGTGATAAAACTTACCAGTGAGACATTTCTGGATGTCGCAGGCGAATCTCTTGCAGGGGTCCTTCGACATATATATTAATTCAGGGTATTATAAACGAAAAGCGAATCTTGAAAATCAGACATGAGTACACGGGACTATTTTTGATAGGGCAATATTATATAAAAATATTTACAACTTCCTATACATTATTTTATTTTAAATACAAATAAATTAAAAAATATATATATTTATGCACAAGTAACTAATTTAAAATATCTCTTTCAATATTGTAACATCATATTCAAAAATATATATTATGAGATGTATCCTATTTAATATGAACGAAGCATGAAAGCGTCATTGACAGGTTTGTGACAGGGGCACCAACATTCAATTCATTCATCAATTTCATTTTCATTTTTATTTAATGTGGCCATTATAAAAAGTTTACCCCAATTAAGGGGAAAAATGCTACATCTTATACTGAAAATATTTTTGGGCTTTAAAAATCTTTTTGAGATATTCAAATTATGTAACGAGGTTTTAAAATCAATTTTTCAATAATTAATATAACAGTTATCATTGTATTTTCTGCTAGTAATGACATATAATAGAGAGCTATATAAAAAGCCTTGATAGTCACATGTATAATGAATAGTACACTAATTATTGACCGTTGGATGCGTTTTGATTTATAATAGTATATTTAATTAGTAATCAAATAAACAAAATCTGTTTAATTTTAAAAAAGGTTTTTTTTATATTTTCTAATTTTCTTTCATATCGTAAGTAGAATATTTTAAGATGTCTACAATAGCGTTAAAAAACCTTAAAAACTTTTAGTTTTAAATTAGGTACTTAAAATGTTCTTAAATTTATGGGTATTTGAAATAATTTCTAGGTATAAATCAATTGAATAATGCCAACACTATGATTTTTTTTACTCTCTCTCGAATTCATGGCGGCGGCGGAGCAGCAAAAATCAGCGGAATCGTAAAATTTTGTAACAAAAGCGAATGTATATTTTGTGAATTGTATGAAAAATTGTTTAATTTATATTATTAAAAAATGGAGATAACGCGTGCTACACTAGGCATTGCAGTGGGGATTGCCGGCACACTCTTTCTTGGCTACTGCGTGTATTTTGACCAACAACGACGAAAGGACCCTCTTTTCAAAAAGAAGCTGAGAGAACGTGAGTATTCGGAAAACACTCGTTATTTCAATAAGCAAGGAATATTAAAATGGATTGACAACCTTTCATTAAAACTGTGCATGAAGTAAGAACAAACATCTGTTGTATAATTACAACCTAAAAAGATGTTCAATTCGTTTTCGTCCTCACCTCCGAACTTTTGAAAGAAAATATGTTTTGTAAGTTTGAATGAAAGAGCGCGATTATTTGGCGGCATTGAGATGCCTGCCAATTATGCCTTCATTCATAACATTATTTTTAGACATTAATAAATCTCTTTGTTTTGTAGCTTGCATGATTGATTTAAAAAATGTGTTTGTAATGCTTATTATGTACATTATTAACTTTGAAAATCGTGCATTTTGTAGTGTTTACAAATTTATTAAAATATTTTACTACTATTTGTCAGTCAAATATAAAACAAAAAATAAAACAAATTATCTTAACCTTCGACTTATTTCACGCAATCTAAGTCTATACAATAATTTTTGTGGTATTAACGATAAATAGTAACAATTCTGCACTTAATAAGCATATCCCATTAATCTGAAGTTTCATTCCATCATGAAACTTTAACTTACCTTATTGGAAACTCAACGCATCATTAATAATTAAATTATGCAATATGAATGTGTGTTTGTAGTTTGAACAAATATAAATTGTTTTAAACCATTGAGACAGCACTATATTGAAGATGATTTTTCTAGACTGGAGATGCGCAGATGAGTTACTCACCTCTTGTGTTTTACTGCATACATCTTCTGTCTATGAATACATGGTCCTTGTGTTTTTTTGTAGTTTTGTAGGGCGAGCTCTAATGGCTCTACCACCTTTAAAACAAAATAATTGTGTTTCCCGCAGATAGTGTTAAATATGGTATCTGTATTTCAAAATATTTCATTGTTTCCTACATGTCAAATTTAATTCAACTATTTTATTTCATTTTAAAATACTTACATACACTTAATGACTCAAAAGTACAATGTAAAATCAGTACATTGGTTTTGAGCGCCCTGTTGGCTAAAGTTGGTCATGTAGAATATCATACATGCAATGAAATTTAAAATTAAGGACAACTACTCAAGAACTGGTGTAAACAAAAGGAATGGGTACAGATATGTATTTATACAGATTTCTTTTCTCCTTGCATATCTTTGGATATAGAAATGCATATCTAGCACATCACTAGTCACTATGTATTATAGATACATGCGTGTAACTGATCACAGTTGGGTTTCTATTTCTGTTTGATTATAGTTTCATACACTACAATAACAACTTTCCAACAGGGTCTAGGCACATAGTGTCCAATTTGCAAAATGTCCAATGGTCGGGAAAGGAGCTAATCTCAGTATATCAAATTTGCAATATGGCCAAATCAAAATGCAAAGTGTCCAATATTCAGCATATTGATAATTATGGGTATTTTTTTTAAGAAATTTACTTAATAAGTGTTGAACCATTCAACACTACGAATAGGACATTACACATCAAAATCATCTTCAGATGTACTGCATATCTTTTACTTGCATGTTAAAAAATAATTTCAACATGGCAATGTGGCACAAAACCAATTTGTTACGAAATGTATAATATCATGATTGCATGTAATGTTTGATGGAATGGATAATTGTTGTACACACTTAGATGCTTTGAAAGCGAATAAACGATAAGGAACACTTTCACTTGGACACATCTTGTTACCAATATTAATAGATCATTTATCTTGTGTAAACCATCCAGATTAATGATTGTTTATATAAATATAATTTCCATAAACATTCTTTGTATTTAAGACAATATATTTATATAACACTATTCTTACTTTACTTATTTATAAAATATTAACATTGTCACCTTTTTGATTTTTTAATAATGTGTATTCTATTAACACTTTGACTGCCTAAATACAGCATTTTTGTTCGCCTGTTATCCATGCAGATTTGTATGTATAACACGCGTGTGTATAAACCACAAGAGCACTGTGACATGCAACACAGCAATGTTGTACGCAGCAGGAACGGGTTAATCATATCTATTTCAAAATTTGTACACAAGTATCTTTTACCTGTGGTCTTCTTATAGGCTACATATGAACATGGTATGTTATATTGAAACTAAATAATGACTAAATATATTAGTAATGATAACTGTCTTTTCGAGCAATACATTTCTAATTACCTATTGCTATACAGTTCATACCAACTATCTAAGCTGATGTTTCATGATGCAGCTACAAGTTTGTCCTAATTCATTGATAATAATGAACATTTACTTAATATACTTTATGTAATTAAACTTTATCTATAATTGAGATATCATTTTGTAATACTGTATTAAATAATTTTAATGTAAGTTTTAGAATAGTTTCTCAATGATATAAAAATAGGCAATGAGTTTTCAGCACACTTTTTTAGATGTATAGATAGATGAATTAGACAGTGTTATAAGAATATCATACAAATACAGGCTGATATTTAATGGTCTCTGCAGTTCATGGACATGGTCCAACTTCAAACAGAACTAGAGTCCTGCCTGATGAAGTGCATAGAAGCAATGCTACTTCTGTGGACTGAGATGGTCACCTCGCTTGTAACTGTAACCAGCAATTGCACCTCTCCAATGCAGACAAAAGATTTGCTTTACAGAGGATTATAATGGCAGCCGTGGTACATCTCTGGTCGAACTGTTGTCGTATTGCACCATTTAACTAGTAGGATGTTGCTGCTACTTAAATTAGAAACTGTTCAAAGTTCTGCCTCATATATAAAGGCTCCTAAGCTTAGTAAGGAACATTATTTTTCTTAGGAGTACCAATGTATGTGTTATCAACCTTAGATATGAGTCCATCTCTATTATGTCTAAGTTTTAATAAGAGTACTACAATATATTAGTGAAGACATTAGATGGACCAATGTTCAGTAATAGATGACATAATCTAAATTAGAGTATGCTGTCTCATGGAATAATTTGTGTACATACTATAAACAATTATGTATAAATTTAAATAGTTTTGCAACCAAGCAAATCTGATAGAATTGGGGCAGAACGGTTGTTATTTTCTTAGTCAAGTTTTTGCTTAATACCAATTCTCAGTAATTGCATTAATTATTGTAAATTTAAAAGTGAATTGAAAGCAAAATTGTATAACGCTCTATGCAAATATAATTAAGAATTTTTTTTTTTGTGTCCTTTTAAGTCTTGTATTTTATTCTTAGTAATACACAACAAGAGGATATAAATTTAAAAAAATTACAAAAATTGAACAGAGACCTCAGATTCCAGCTTCTTACACAGATATCTTGGGTTCGGATCCTTGGGACACACTTCTGACTTTTTTAGTGATGTTTATTTATCATGTATGAAATAAAATATAAAATATTAAGTATCCTTGTGTTAAAATAAGACAAATATCAGTACTGTATGTGGGTAGAAACAACATGATTGAATTTTTCACTTCATAATATGGCTACTTAGCGGCATTATACATCTCATTATTAAATCATTTGTTTTTATGAATACTATATCATGCCATATTAGGAAACATTTATCCCTAATTATTTCAAACAGGTTCCTACTGTTCCTACACAAGTTCCTACAGGTGCGGTATGCACATACTATGGTCAACTGCTCTCAATCTTCACGTGACCAACATAGTCGACTATGGTTCTAACTTTTTTGCTGAGATCAGTGTCCAGCCATAGGTTAGTAATGTCTTAATGATGATTTATTGTTGACAGGCCGCCAGAAGGCGCAAATGAACTCTTCGAGATTGCGAAACATCAACGGACCGCTGCCAGACATGAACGACCATGAAGCCATGCAGAGGTTCTTCCTCCAACAGGTAATTTTATAATCTTTACTTCCCTGCTATTACATATTTTATGTTGAAACAGAAGTAAAGATTCATAAACACTGAACGCACGTGAAGACTATCAGATGTTAAATGGTATCTACCCCACGGATGTCTACATCTGACATCAAATAGGACTAAGCCCTACTAAGACTACAGCCCCAGACAAATTATAACTCTGTAATAAATCTGTCAAAACATAAACCACATAACCTTATAAAATCATTCCTAATATGTGTAGGTCTGTCAAAAATTCTGGTCAGTTAATATAAACTCACCTCACTAGTTCCTGTGCTTGACTAAAACCTCCACAAAATTGCAGAAAAACCCCTTTTTGGAATAATAGGAATTTAAAAGAAAACATTATTATTTTTGTTTCAAGTAATGTGATGCAGTTCTTAAATGATATTGTTTTTCCAGATCCAGTTGGGTGAGGAACTGCTGGCTGCCGGAGACCTGGACGCTGGAGTCGAACACCTGGGCCAGGCGGTGGCTGTGTGCGGGCAGACTCAACAGTTACTTGGCGTGAGTTTTGTTTATATTAGACAAGTAAAATAATTGTATGTTAGGTCATGTTAAGTAATGGCTTCAATGTTATTTGAATAAAATAGACCCATATCTTTTTTAAAACTATTATGTACCAAACTATGCAATACAGGAAATAATTAAGTGTGTTTATAAATTTCAGGTGCTTCAACAAACAATGCCAGCTCCCATTTTCCACCTGCTGCTGAAGAAGTTGCCAGAGGTCACCGAGCGTCTCCGTATCAGCATGCGAGCTGGCGGTGGAGTCCTGCAGGAAGAGGATGTGGAGTAAATCAGCTATAAAAGAAGGCTTTGAGCAATGCAACTTTGTAACTAGGGCGGGTAGTTGTTTAGCGGTAGTGGCGCCCTCAATGTGTTATGCCATAAGTACTTACTGGGTTCAAATGTCGAACAATTACTTCTAAATGTTATAAAACAAGTTCCCCCGTTGTGTTTGTCTTTCTGTCCATGATTAACTCAAAAGTACAGGACGCATTGCCTCACAATTTTCAACAACATGTAGTGTGATTCCTGAGGAAGGTTTTGGTGTATAATAAGTTAAATTTTTTGGAAATTGAGTGAGAATATATTAGTTAAATTCTATATAGTAATTCAGCCATCGTTCGAAATAGATATATCTAATCATGCATGTATGAAAGAAAAGTTTTGTATGTAAATACAAACTTTTACTCGAGCAAGGCTGGAGACTGGATTCGTTACTTTTAAAGGAATCCTTTAAAAGTAACGAATCAATATTTAATAAATCTTCTGTGTAAAGTGTTTCTGATATTTATATATTTAGTAAATTATGGTTTCTTACTGTGTATTAATATTTGTCGCTTTGTATTGTTGAATGAAAATGCGATAGTATGATTGTTAAAATGATTGTAAAGCATTGTATCATGGTGCCTCGCTTAACATTGTCTTTTTAAATCAATCTGACTTAGGTTCTACGGATAACTGTTTACAGGAATATAATTACATATGCGAATAATATCAAGACAGACATAACAAGTACTAAAAGCTTTCCTTATTTTGTTGGAAAAGTATCAAACGAGTGTGCAGGCCGTCTGATGTTAAACAGTTGAGGTATGAGATGGTAAGTTTTTAATGACTTGCCGACTTACATATGTTACATTCTTTCAAATGAAATATATATGTTTAACCTAGCTGTATAGCCTAAGCTAACCTTTAAATTAGTTGTTAGAACTTAGTAAAGGCACACATAATTTACAGGTTGCATTGCTCGAGTCTCCAACTAATGTTATATTGTTACATTTTAACACTCATTAACCCCACAATCTCCTTAAACTATTCTTTCCTATCATTCAGTCATGTTTCTTACAAACTGGTCTTGATCCAATTACCCTATTGTAGAACTCTGAACGATTAGTGAGAGTCCCAATTATTAGAAACGAATGCCTTTACAAAGTATTTAAAACATTAGCTTAAATCATCGAGGTGCGTCTCCATACATAAAAATCATGCACAGTATTTAAAAATAAATTAATAGATCTTAGATATACAAAATTACGTGCAATAATTATTTAAGTGTTTTTCATTCAATTCTGTTAAAAATACTATATCTTTTTTTTCTAATTTTAGTATCCGATCGAAGCTTATGGTCTGGCTGAAACTGAAGATTTTAAAAAGCCTAAAAAAATCAATCCATGCTTGACAAAAATTGAACATATACATTTTAAACCGGTAGAATGTTAACGTTTATGTTTACTGTATATAAAGAAGTTCAAGAGATTATTAAAATTAACTGCAAGTTGTCAAAAATTTTTCGAAATTATGTGAATTACAACATTGATTTACTCAATTCGTGTAATTTCGGCGCTTGATAGAAATCTTCTGCTTCGACAAAAACTGGTGTATTTTGGTCGAAGGTGTCCAAAACTTCGGTCGGACACTACAAAGTTCCTTTCGATCAGTAATTGTCTTAAGCTAGATACCCTCGTGGGCGCATATTGGCTGTGAACAGAAATGTGCTTGGTTATATTTTCACTGTAAATGGGTATTTGGGGAAGACAGTTCAATAATTAATTGTAGGTCCTTGTTAGTGTTTTACGTTTTGTTTTGTGTTCACAATGGTTAAGAATGCTTGAGTTTTGAATGTGATTTTATTGTGGAATAAATATTGTACGAAAAAATTGTCTTGTTATTTCTGTTCTTTCCTCTTTTTTACAAGTTCTATTAACCCTTTCACCTCCAAGCTTTTATTCACTTCGCGTGCACCCAGCGCCAAAGCCTTTAGGCATAATTTCGCATATTGTTGCGAAAGACTAATAGATATCATATAAATGACGATTGGGGAAAGTGTAACCAATATACTAAAAAAACATTGGTTGAAAAGTATAGGCGATAAAAATACAGCGAAAAATATTGCATTAATAGTTTTATTTTTGCATAACGTTTGTGTCGGCATTACCCGACAATGGCGTATTAACGTCCAAAACAATTTGTCGGGTATAGCCGACTGTGGCTTAGAAAGGGTTAAATATTCCTTAGTAAACTAAAATAATGATTTCAAAAATAAAATATATTCGGGTCAGCGTTGCGGGAAGCGGCCTTAGCTGGAGTTTATTTCTCTAGACTTAAGATGCGCCGACAATTCACTGAACTATTGTATTTTTAGCATCTGTATATCATCTACGAATACACAGACGTAATATTCGCCCCCAGTTTTGTAACACCGACTTAAGCACCGCACTTTTACGCCCGTAATCCATACAGATTTACGCCCGTACAACACAGGTATTACACATCAGTTTTGTACGCCGCAGTAAAAGTAATCAAATGCGCAGTGTGATAGGTAGGGAACGCTAATTCAGAGCAATCATAAAGCTTGGCACGAATTATATCCCTTCGAGCCTGCTTAGTACGTTTCCCCTTCGCTTGGGGGCGCCACCGTCTAGCGCTGGCGATTTCCGCTTCCCTAGCTCCTCTTCAGGTTTGCCAGCATCTTTGAGTATTTCTTGCGTCGGTATAGCCATGAGTAAATTATCAACATTTGTGCTGATATTTTCAATGTTTTGTTTTTCTTCTGGAAAAAGAAGGAAATTATGGACAATTTAATACATGTCTACAAACGTTTTGACCAATTTTTTCTATTAGATTGGACCATACGAATGTATCGCTGATACTGAAAAGTTAATTATTGCCACAAGAACGTTTGAAAATATAAGGGAAGATACAATTAGGAACACACTTTATAAGCGTCTGTATAATGATTAAAAGAATAAATTGCTTATTGTCTATGTTTTAAGAATAAAAAACCGAATGATTCAAATACATATAAAATATGCAGAGTTCATTTTTATTATATCCCGAAAAAACTCGAAATTATTATATAAGTAGTCCTTAATATGAGAAGTATTAGATTATTGGGACTTGTTAAGTTACTTTAAAAATTACTAAGAAATTCCATTGTCACTCTTGTACAATAATATTAATCAATTTACGTGAAATATAAGTTCATGAATAAATAAGAAACCTTGTAAGTTTTTTTTATCATGGTTTTTGATAGTATCGACAAAAAAATTCAAAAGCCCACCACTCCATGTGGGAATTTTTATAGTCCCGTGACAGTCTGACGTAGATCAGGATCAAGGGCAGGTACAGACGGTTAGATATGGCTGTATTTTCAAAATATAACCTAAATTTTGAAATTAAATCGCACTCACTATCAGTTTATGATATTCATATCAATTTTAACTTACTTTAATTCCAAACATTAATGTGTAAAGTGGAAATTACTTAAAAAACAGTAGTAAACAAGTTAATACGTATGAATATTAAATACACAAATCTTACTCCAACCGATATATCGGCTTTGAAACGCTATAGCCATCTTGAACCGCCGCCCGTTATAAAAAAGATGTTCGTAGCGATGCTAACCATTCAGCCGCTGCAGCTGCTTCAAGCGGAACTCCTCCTGCGCGAGGCGCTGGCGCCGCTTGCGCTCCGCTCGCGCCTCCTCGCCCTCCGCGCGCCCCTCCTGCCACCACCACCACATTAGCTCCGTGACACCCCATTCCGATTAACAGTGGCAGAATCCTTCATGATTCCACCACATGAAATTCTGAGTTATAGTAACAGTGTTCTGCTGTGTTTAGATTTAAAGAGTGGTCGGGTAGATGCATTGACACAAGTATTCCAACTTAGTCCTCATAGGTATCAGAGTATCGATGGCATCAGATATGACTTCTAAATGAAATAGGACTCACAAAGGAGAAATTAGAATCCATTACAAATTCTCAGTGACCGTTCGCTATTAAGTGAACCGCAGTCGTTTTCCTATTTCCAAGTTATAAAAAGTCACTGATACATCTCATTTGGCCCTAATTAAAAGTCTGTTAAAGTGTATACAAAGAATAATAGTTTAAACTTTAAATTTGTTACACACATGTGTATTTCTTTATTGAGAAATAAGTCACAGTGAAACTTAACACCATATATACTTTATATTATTTGTATATTTATAATATACATCAAAAAACAATTTAAAAGAGATTGGGCTTACTTATTCGTAAAGCGAGAACAATAGAAAAATATTTAAAAAAGTTGGACTAGTTTCGTTAAATTCGTATATCACGAATATAATAGAGAGAAATATAATATGATAACCTCATAATTGAAAAATTAAAATGGGTAAAAATTAACATTAAAACTTAACAATCAAACATTTGTCACATTTCAAATTATTTATTCCCAGTAAAATCATGATCTGCAATTCACACAATGCCTTACTTTAAAATCTAAGTAAAAGTATGTAAACATACGCAATTCCTTACATGAGTATGTAATATCAATACGCAATAAATTCCTAATACAAACATTGTAAATTCTTAAAGGAGAGACGTAAAAAGAACTGTCAAAACACGTGCGTCCTTTTGTCATTTAATAGTTACGTTTCAATAAATAATTAGTGATATAGGACTATTAAATAGCATCCTTTAAGGACTAATACCACAACAAGTGCAACAATTACATACTACGTGGCAGTGTTATTTAATTTAGTGTTTGTAATATTTTGTATATCTTGAGCTAGATTATACTAATTGAAATAACATCAAAACTTTAAATCCCTACCGTGTCAAAATTTGCAAGCGATACCGACATTACTGCTTCAATCCAAAATCCTAACGCCGACTTAATCCTGGAATATTTCAAACACTCACATACGAGTCGAAACTACACATTTCACAGAATATCTGAACCTGACGATAAAGCTACACATACACCTAGTAATTCCAAAACTTTTAAAAAATAGTGTACCATTTTAGAAGTTTAAAATATACTTACTTGCCTACCACATGACGACACACTCACTAACCTCGACCCCTCGAGCTACAGCTAACGGGCCCCGCGCCGCGCCGCGCCCGCGCAGGCACTACACACAACACGCTACACGCCGTCGACGACTCCAGCGGTCTACGACTTGGGGGCGGGCGGCTCCGGCTCGGGCGGCTTGCGCTCGTCGGGGAACTGCTTCTCCACTTGCTCGGCCACCCACTTCTTCACTTTCTGCTCGGTCCAGAAGCCGTCGTAGAAGATGGTCGGCTTGATCCAACAGCCGCGATTGGCCTGCGTCGCGTACTGCGCCGTCTCGCCGTCGCGCCCGCACGCGTTCTTGCACTCCACGGAGCCGGCGCGCCCGTTCACCACGAGATTCTTCGGCGGAATGTTGAAGTTGAGATTGACGTTGCCGTGCGCTCGCTCGTACGGCTCGTACGCGAAGTGCCAGGGGCCCGCGTACTCGTAGTAGGCGTTGGGGAACAGGTGCGGCGCGGG
>DWON01000406.1:0-34232 GCA_018251015.1 Phocides pigmalion okeechobee | reverse complement strand
TTTTTGAACGTCAATAAACTACCACCGACTCGTAAGGTGTTTCGTTTTGGAGAAGAGTCGGCGAAAGAAACTCCATCCAGCTCTCATCCAGATCGCGACCGCGCCTGTCGTTTGTTAAGTGTATCAAATATATAAATGCTTCTGTACAAGGACCCTCGTAAATATGCAGACTCTTGTCAGATCGCAAAGAATACAAAATGTCATAAACAATGCTTATGGTTAATAAATAAATGTAGTCGGCGATTAACATCGAGTAGTTATCGTAGTAGTTATTAGTATTATTAAGCGACTTCAAGTATCATTAAGTAACTTCAAAATATCTTATACGAAAAATAAAGTAGTAAAGGCAATTTGATATTTTATTGTTAAATTAAGTTAAAGTCGCGAGACGATCTGGATATTCAAATGAGGTCACAACCCGAGTTACGTTGTCAAAAAAATGACAGACTTCGAATGACGCCGCATATTTTGTGCCGAACAAAACATCGGAACAAAAGTAGGCTGTCTTCTGGAAATGATCACATATGCAATAGTATTTTGTACTTGTCTATTCCATAAACATGCACCATACATAAAGCAACAGACTCATAATACAACATACATTGTTTTTGATATTATTCAGATAAATATTTTAATATTCATAATGATGTTAAATCTGGCGCTATGATTACCGAAGGTTTTAAACATGATTTTTATTAAAGTCAGTAAAATAACAGCTAAATTTAGAATATTAACTTTTTTCCGCAACTTAAAAAACATTGAAATAAAAGACTTTTGATATATGTATATAATATAGCAAACTACGCACTTTATCAAGTCCTTTACATGTCATTATCGTACAGCGCAAACAAGGCTGTGCTATCCATCATCATCATGAGCCTATTACTGTCCCCCTTCTGGGCACGATGAAGTACTATAAGGTTAGGTCACAGGGTATAAATTGAGACATTTCACACACTTTTGAGAACTTTATGCAGAACATCGGTAAAACAATTGATAATTAATTTCTAATACCCTCATATCTTTGAAAAAAGAAAGGCCAGGGGGATTCGAGCGACGGAACCTTAACCACTGGTCCACCACTGCTGTTTAGAAGAGACAAAAGAGTTTATTTTTTTATTTACAACAGCTAAGTACTAAAGAAACGGTGATTTGCTTCGAAGAGGACAAGGGCGAGAAATATTCCGAGTCGCCCACGTGAAAGGAAATCAATAAATTTTAATACATTTTCTGAAGTATGACGTCAACGAAATTTGTTACTCAGAATTTATAACAATTTTTATAAAATGCACTGGCGATATGTGGATTTTCAAAGAAAAATGTATCCGTAAAATGAAAACTGTAGAATTCTTGAAAACTACGGTAACAAAAGGTCAACATGACAATGTTTAAAGCATAGACTTTCTACCAACCACTACTGACATACGGCATACATCAATAAAATATTGTGAAAAAATTACTCTTTATTCTCTAACAATCCAGTGACGCACCCTCGACCTATATTTTATTTATAAAGCATTATATAAGTGTAATGCATTTCGACCTTTCTTTGGCTTACGTTTTATATGAAAACACACGGCTCGCGCCGCTAACGGTGTCCTGTGATTTTTTACACGCCTAAACAATTATTTTTGGGGTCAAAAATAGCTCACTATTTAAAAAAATCTCTTCATAATAGTGACATCGTGTTTTTAAGATTGACGTGCAAAATCAGAAAATATATTAAAATATTGATTAAAATAAAATGGGAACTAATCCCAGGGACAGTAATCTAGATGCAGTGTTTTAGTTTTAGTATTGTTTTAGATTTGTATGATGTATTTTTTTCTTTTTAAAATATGTGTAACACCACCGACATTTACATTGAAATATTAAATTAGTCATCATTGGTAACGAAAGGAAAATAATGTCTTAAATTGCAAATTTAAATAAAGTTCACTTACGTAAAATGTAAACATAAAACAGGAAGATTACGAAACTAAACGGTTCTTTAGTTTCGTAATATTCTGACTTACTTATTTATATTTTCAAAAAAAGTACAAATATAATAAATACATTACCGTAAATAGTATTCTTCAACTTGAACGTAGTATGAATGATACACTAGAATGGTTTTTTCAAGAGTATTGATTATAAACACATAAACCGTAAACTTCGATTGTAATTTTGATACCCTTCCGCCGGGGCACGTGTCAGAGTTGTATGCGATTTTCACGCTGATATAAACTGGACGGCCATTTTTAAGTTATGCAGCACAAACAGTTGTCAACTGCACCAGCATAAGTAGATGTGATATATTCCTATCGTCCTTCATCCGTCGGCGAATTTAGAACAGCGTGAGCGCACAATGCAGACTGCTCGCGAATTGATTAGGGGCCGTGTTAAGCGTCTCGCGATACGATACATGTAATGTTGTATACATTAAATTGCCAACGCACTCATTGCGTTTCGTCCAGGTTCCGTAGAGATATGTCTATAAATGAACACTTTTAAGAACCCTATGACATTTGAATCGTGTCCGCCTGAGGTTCAAGAACTGTACGCGAAACTGCAATACAGATGAAATTTGGATGTATTTCTATAAACCGCTATAAAACAGCAACGAACATATGAAATAACAACAAACATCTCACATTAGATGATACTAGATGATACTAGATATTTGGAAGCACATTTAAATGTGGGTTATCTTTGGATAGGTAACCAAAATCCACTCTATCTTTAAAAGAATGGGCTCAATAACAATCAAATTTTAATAGACCTTAAACAACAAAATATGTTCGAATAACAAATCTTATGTATTTCACATATTCCTGATTAATTAATTCCAATTATGGTCTGACTCATTGGTCAACGGGCACTTTGCAGCTTTTATTAATTATATTGAATACAATAAAACAATTAAGGGTAGTAAGTACGTAGATAGGAATTTTTATTCTTTTTTGTGTGTAAGATGACTATCATTATTGTTAATACATGTAAACAGCTATAAAATCTTTAAAAATTAATACACATTCAAAAGCTATAAGAGAAAGATTATAGAATCTGAAAGATTAGGTTCTCTAAAAAAACTTCTGTAACAATTTCTATATCGCATGACATAAAAACCAAACACTTGTCTTAATGGTCAATAAATCTACTTATTTCGTTTCAAATCCACAAAAATTCCATGTTATACACATATATGTACTGTACTTCAAAACAAAGAAATTTGAAGTTGATACTATAGATAGATAAAAGATATTATATGTTAATTGAAGTTGAAATACAAACAATGGACTACGTAACCCAAACTGGCAAACAGTAAACTATTGTAGCACAGCTACAGTTCAACCGGGGATATACAACCCGCTGCAAAACAAGCGCCTGTATTTCAGTTGGAGTCGACCGTCTGTCTTCAGGAAAAGCAACACATCTACGCATGACGTCATGTCTGGCAGGACTTTAGTCCTGTTTGAGGTGTTGATGCTCATGAACAGCAGACACCACTTAATAATACATGCCCTGCATGTTTGTTCGCTTATAATACATTAAAAAGGCGATTAAATTGAAACAGCTTCAATCAGCGGCATAATTGGAAAAACGAAGTCTACACTACACTAAACTTAGGTACATTAACAAAGAGTAAAGAGTCAAGTTCACGTTACCGTCGTATAGTGTAATGATAAGATGATAATTTTGTTCGACAGAACTGTATTTCAATGAAACCAAGTATTCAAATATACTCTGAAGAGATTCAGGGCACGAGATAGGATTCATAGGACGTGCGTGTTACTTTAAATAATCATTTATGAAAATCATATCCTGTTAAATGTACTTCAGTGACATTTAGATATATAGTCTGTCATAAAGTAAATAAAGAAATATTTTAGAGTTAAAAATAAAATTTGGGCGTAACTCTTTAGACGTCGATTTAAGGAGCCTCTACATATTTTCCCCTCTCCCGCGCATTACTCAGTAATAATTTTTAGTTGTTTCACATTTAGTTTCGGTCATAACATCGACAGTGGTGTTTGTGTTGTTAGCAGGTTACACTCATTTTGGTAAGCAATATTTTCCTTCGTTATTACGCTTCTTATACACATGTTAGGCAAGATTTAAGTTTTTATTCTTATATTACAGGTCATTTATAGGAATTATTATTTTCTTATTCTCAACTAATACAAATCAGAAGGCAAATAGGTACTAGGTTAGATTACGTTACGGGGAAATTTCAATAATCGGAAAGGATAAACCACCATTTTCTAGAACAACAAAAACTTTTTTTTTTGTCATAATCGTTATAACCTTTTTTGTAATCTAATTTTAGGGATGTTAAATGAGCAATGACCTCTTTTTTTGGATCCTTCTATTAGTTTTATTTACAATAACCTAGGTCCGATGTTCGCAAAAATCGGTAAATTTTACGCTTCACCAACCATGAACAAAACATCTATATCCTTAGATTACTAAGGTTCCCTAGTTTGTAAACGATTATTTTCTAAAAAAAAATGTGTTTTAAGTAATAAACGCCCTATTAGCTAAAGGTGAAAGGTAAGGAAAAGTCAAATTTTATGGAATTTTGCAAAATGAAACCCTTATAACATTTTCTTGTCTTTCTATTATACTAATTAACGATCAAACACAAAATTTCAAAAACTTAACAGACCAAAATTAAAGTAGCACACGCGCATACAATCCATCGGATGGTAAGTCACTGACGGTGGCTGATCAAGGACAATCGTCACCATTTTCGTAACCAACATGTTTTAAAGGTAACACTTTGACTGTGGCACTTATATGTTGGTCGGGTCAGCGTTGCGGGAGGTGCAATTCAAGCTTATTTCTCTAGATTAATGATGCGCCGACAATTCACTGGAATATTGTATTTTTTAGCATCTGTGTATCATCTACGAATAGACAAACATAATACACACCCAGTCTTGTAGCGCCGACAAAACACTTTTGTTCACCCGTAATCTATACAGATTAATACGTAAAAAATAGATTTGTACAAGCCACAAGCGCATTACACAGCAGTGATGTACGCTGCAGGGAAAGTGTTAATAATGGAACCGTTGCTACTCTTAAGCATAATATCTTCATGTATTGACAAAGTTACACTGAAAATGTACCTTCTCATTTAATAAACATCGAATTATTGTTAGAATAAAAATAAAGTTATCACAATGATAATAAAAAGTTACTAAATTGCATACGAAAATATATAAAATCTTAAAAATAAACCAGAAGAAATTTAATCTATACTTATTAATATAATTTCAAAGTTATTCGTAAGAGCAAGCGTGTCTCGGAATATTGTTACTCAAGAATGTCATATTGATTTTATCCCGATATGAAACTTTCAAACTATTTTCTCGCTTAAGGAATTATAAACGAACATGCACCTGAGATTAAAGGGTTTCATCATCAAGGAATGGTGTTTCATGGAGACAAGTACTTCGATAGTCTTGAGTCTGAGAGAAACGGGACTGGAGCTATTCCAATGTAGACTTTTTTATGCGAGTAGATCAGCAACGAGCATGCAAACCAACTGATGTTAAGTAGTCGCAGCCCACGTAGATATGTTGCTACTCCTGTGGTCTAAGAAGGTTGCCTCCCCGGTCGAACTTTAGTTCTCCCACCTGTACTACATTGGAATAGCCCCAGTCCCATTTCTCCTTAACGAAATCCTCCAACCAAAACTCAGGCAGATGACTGCTACAATGTTCTGTTTCGAGAATGTAGTATGGAAGACAGCCGATTTTTTACGCGAAAAGAGTAGTAAACGAACATCCAAGCTACCTGACGTTAAGTGGTCGCTGCGACCCATGGACATCCAGGTACAACCTCCAACTAGGACTGAATACCTGAAGTCATACATAGTTGCGTTGCTACACCTGAGGACTAAGATGGTCGCCTCACTTTAAAGTGTAGCCAGCACCAAGCGAAACACAAGAATTGCTTTACTGTAGATTATACATTCGGCCTAATGTTCTACCTTTTAATATACAGTTGTCATTCAAATTTGGCTTTCAGGAATAACAATGCACATATGATCGATCTTAGTAGGTTCACCTGGTTTATTTAGGGTCTATTACCATTAGCAGTGACCACTTAACGTCGGGTGTTACTTCCTTTAAGTGCATGTATCCCCATTTGCAGTAAAGGAAAAAAAACATTCAAGCATTTTTTTCTTTAGAGTGAATGCGCGCAGGGTCAATCTCGATTTAATTAAAACATGAAAAGTTAAAGCTATATTCTTGCAAGGGCTGGATAATTTACAAAGCTTTCTATTTAATTGACAGCTCAAATAAAAGTGCAACAAGATGGAAGTGAACTCACTATTACTCTGAGATTAAAATTAAACGCAGTAGATGAGAAACAAAATGATAGTAAAGAAAGAAGAGCGAGGATGAGTAGCCTAATAAATAACGATTAAGCAATAATTTTGTTAGAAAGATAGAGAAATAGGTAAAAAGATATTCACGTTTTGATTGTTTCAATTTCAATTATTTTCGCTCATCCCGTAACAATGGCAATTAAATAATCTATTACTTGCAAATCGTTTATCAATAAATAACATTCCAATCAATGATTCGGAGCTAATCTTGTATTATCACAAAATACAGCCAAAAACAGTAAAGAGCTCATTCGCTATACGAAAGTTTGTAATTTTAAATCAACTTCTTAAATGAAAATATAAAACAAGAATTTGACGACTCTGGTACTATAGGATGTGTGCATAATTAATGTTGCAACTGAAGAAGCTGGGCGGGGTCTCAGTGGAATGAAGAGCCTTCAAAAGGGACAAAATGCAAAAACAGCGAGAGTAACGTATTGCAACGACGAAATTAATTAAACAAGCAGAATACGGTCTGCATTACGTGGTTATCATTTTCCAGCGAACTACTGTTTTTTCGTACTCTTTAGAAATTACGTAAAAAATTGCAGTAAAAATTGTAAAAACACTATTCATTCCCGCTCATCTCAAAAAGTGTTTTTCTGATTCTGAAAAGTGAATTATTAATAATGTTCGACTTCCGGTTTTTTGAAGTGAATTAATATTAATGAAGAATCTAATTAACGAAACCATTAACGATGTGAAGAATACACTTCAATTCTAAAGAATTTTTTCAACTTATACAATCATAACATTTCCTAATAATATTTCTTTTGTAAGTACAGAACTAAGAAGTAAATATTTTCCTCTTTTATTATATATTTAGGCGAGACATTGCCACAAAGTTGGCCACAAAGTTGCCACAAAGGTTTTCCATTATAGATATCATTACTGTCCCATCGTTAATTGTCCAATACTTTAATGTATTCTCACTTTATTACTTACGACTTTACCTTACGACACACATTTTTTAACGTTTCCCTTAGTGATGAAGAAAATTTGAGATACATTGGAAATACAATTACATTACAATTGCAAATACTATGCTCTATTTCTATGTGATCCTTTTGTCTATCTGATATATATAATTAACAATGTGATAGAAACCTGTAAGGTTCAACCGACGAGGTACTACCGGCATTTATAGCGTGAAGAAATTTATGTGTTCTGCTAGAAAAATTTGATTGCCGACTCAAAAATGAGGCGAACCTCTAATTCTTTAGGAATAGCGATGAATCTGGAATCGACTACAGCTCTAGTTGTTCTATATGGGATTGGATACAGATGACCGCGGGCGGCAGTGACCCCTTCCCTAAAGTTGACTACATCCTGGGTTGCTACTTTCGTTTTATAAAAAAATGCATACGATGTCTTCCTACAAAGGAAAATTACAATTAAATATTATTATAAAGCGTACGGCGTACAAATACGGTCCATTTTTCCTATCTCACAAATTGCCACTTCATGAAATACAAAATGGCGGCGCTACGTATCTATCGAATTTTTCCGCGACGCGCCGGGCGTGGCTGAGAAGACTTTCGTCGTCATGTCCTACCTACGGATTTTCAGTGTACTGATATAAAATTGCAAAGTGCCTGTCAAAGCTCACACGCTTGAGTTTATTAACATAATATATATTATAAACAGATATTATAAACCGTAAAAAAATCGGACATATTCCATATTTAACAAACCAGACAACATATTTTATGCACCATTTTGACCAAGTTTTGTTACTCAAAGACGTAAGTACAGAACAGAGTACGCAATTTTAATGACTTCAAAAGGAAGCATCTATGAGATGCTTCCTTTTGAAGTCATATAAACTTAAAAGATACTTAGAAATCTCTATACGATCTCTTATTATTTTTCGTGATTTCTCAACATATTAATATCACACCTTTAAATTCTTATTCTATGCTAATCGCTGAGTAAAATGTTTATGATAGGGACAAAGTGAAATAACTAAAATAGAAAGACTCTTTGCTACGGGCTTTTTAACAAAGATTTTTCCTGCGACAAACTCATCATTCGTTCTTATTAAATATTTAAATAATGTATGCATAAATCTCGTAAGCCCATAATAATAACACAAGTTCTCGTTTAAACACCAGGTAACTAACTTAATTTAATTACTACGTTGCCTAATGGCATGCGTGCAACCATCAATTATCGTCTCGAATGCAGAGTTGATATTACACCATACTTACTACTAAGTTCCTTATATGCAGTTGTGATATAAAATCTCGAGGCGTATCTCGTATTAAAGACGACCAAGACAATCCACAACCCACCCGCCAAGTGTTTCAATTGAATCAATTCAATGCATCTCAAGGTTGCATGTGCGTTTGTGACACTACACAAATCTAGAAAGTAGTACTCTTAGTACGACACGGCTCGGATCTCTTAGGCGGGGTTTTTTTTGCGGGAACACGTGGAAGCACGGCAGTACTCCCAAAGAAAATTTGGAAAATATGGAAAAATTGTCATAAAAACTGAATATGGAAAAATAAAAAAAAATGAAAAAAGAAGACAAGTAAAACAAATTGAGATCTACATTTCATAAAAAAAAAAACACGGTGGCAAGGAGTGGTACAAATAATCACAATTTTTGAGAATTAGCTGTAAGACAGTAGTTACAAAAAAGGCCTGTTGTTAGGTCATTATCTGAGCGTTATGGTAAAGTGGAGACAGTCATTATAGTCACCAACCCAGTTGCTGGACACACGTCTTCTTTCAAAATGAGAAACTTTACAATAGAGTCCACCATGTTGATGGATAAACGCCATACGCCGATCTGAGCAATGATCAAAAATAATTATAGTTAAGACAATCAGCGTTCTAATCAATATTTTCTTAATTACATATTACTACACAGTACATAGCACTCATTTATGCTTACATTTTGCAAGCAAAGCCACTGGTTATCGCTACTTTTATATACAACTACTAAATATTAACACTTTGCTTGCTACGGCTTGTACACACCTATGTTGTACGTACAAATCTGAATGGATTACGAACAAAATTGCTGTGTTTACGTCAACGCTGCAAGACTAGGGGCGGACATTACGTCTGTGTATTCGTAGATGCTACACGGATACCAAAAATACAATATTTCAGTGAAATGGCAGCGCATCTTTAACCTAGACAAATATGCTCCAGTTTAGCGCCGCCTCCCGCAACTCTGACCTTATCTAATATATGAGTCGGTATTAACTATTTAAATCAACCAAAAACACTACTAATTTCAATTTTTATTTAATCATCTACGAATGGTAAAAATACAGTAGGTATGTAAGTTAATACGAATGTCATCTTAACTTTTACGGTTTGTTGATAGGGTGTCCCGTATTCGGTTGATAACCTACTCTGAAAGGTCACACTAACGCAAATCACAGTATCGACTTTTGTTTTAGTAGAAACTCTTACAGATACTGAACTGGTTTACGGCGGATTATGAACCGGCGGCAGTACCTCCCCGGTCGAACTATACTTCATTCACCTTGGAAAAGTTATCACCCAGAAGATATAATTTTAATTCGCACCTGGCTCGTGGACTCGTATAATTATGTTTCTTCAATCATTGAAGAAACATGATAATCTCTAAATATACTTTCTAAAATCTCATTGAAGAAATAATACATGAGACGAAAATAAAATATGCCTACAACATTATATTCTCATTCCATGAAAGGTATTAAGGTACGTTCAATGTAGACATCCTAAAATAGAAAAGATCAATAAAGATATTCGGTGTCTCGTATTTCATATACATAGTACACTGTTTACTTACAATTTTATATTTCTTAATTCTATTGCAAATAAAACTCGTATTCAGTTGGGATAACATGCGTCCCAACAAACCACCTCTATCAAAATGTATTTATCTCTAAAAGAGTTTAAATCCTAAAGGGTTGGCAATGGTCAAAAGAGGTACTTGAAGTTAGAATGAACGATTGTCAAGCAACAAACTAATGACAACAATATAATTGTGAAAATAATTATCAATCTAATACATAAATAGTTCGAGTTAAGTTTAATTTTTTTAGAGACCTCAACTCTCCACTCAACCAAAACCTCTACGTAAAATGGCTGTAATACGAACGGACATTATAAGGATTCCTGTTTTATTTCTTTTCAACCTGCTTCAAGATAAAAAAAAACCTCAAAAAAATGGAGGTTTTCAATTCTAATGTATTATTTTTTTGATTTTGTTACACCATAACTCCACTATTTAATAACATATTTGATTTCTTTTTCATTTCAAATATATTTCGAGTCTGGTCAAATTTTAAGTTAGAATTAGGTACCTAATATATCTATGAATACATACAATCAAATAAAAAAAAACATTAAAGGACTTATCGTCCGGGTAGAATAAAAGAGATGTAACTTATTTGGAATCGGTTGTTTTTTATTTATAACTTACTAATTTTAAGCCTAAACCAATTTTGTAACTTGTAGTTTGAAGTATGCAACAACTTGCTTATTGCACGATTTCCGTAGGGTCCCCAAGCACTTAAACAACATCCTTTGCTTATTGATATGAATATTATAACAGTAAAATATACATAGTAAATTGAATATGCTGAGAATGGAATGGTATATTTTGCGAACTTGAATTTCTGAGAACAGTTTACATTGCGAATTTGATATTCGACGACTGTCAAATAGCATTTTGTCAAATTCACACATTGTCAATTAAAAATGTCCAGCCGACGCATAACAGGTATAAGTAATGTCCAGAAAGACTGAGGGTCCTATCATTATTTCTGACAGGATAAGGTAAAAGAGGTGGCAGCTGTAAATTCGACTACTTTTTCAAAAAATAAACTACCATGTACATGGATAAGGTGAAAGAGGTGGCAGCTGTAAATTCGACTACTTTTTCAAAAAAATAAACTACCATGTACATGTAATGGCAATACTTTTTTGAAATTCAAATTAATCTAAAATGAAACGCACGTGTTAAACATTTTATTGAGGTACTTTATATCACATAACCGTACCCGCCTCGCTGAAATGACGTGAAATTGATCACGCATTACAAATAATGAAATTCGGGCAAAATTTAAATAAAGTCTTTATATCTCGATTTTTTTTTCATTTATGACTGTATAGTATCGTAATGATTCATTATTACGATTATAGTGTACATTATAATCTTCATGCTCCAAAATCCAGTTTAAATTTTGGAGGGAAGATTTCGTACTGTCCACTGATTATATACTTTACAATTTTAACAATTCTTCTGCTTAGTCTTGATAACGATCTTATACCTGTTCTATGTAATTATTGTTATCACTGAGGAGCATTAAATAAAAACTGTTAAGTGTGAATAAAATGTAACTAAAGATAGTTACATTTTTATTTATTGTTACGCTACCACGAAAAAATAATCAAACTATACGTTGGTAAAACATATTGGTTTGAAATCGGCTTAAAAATCTTGAATTTAAATTATATATGGAAGAGAACTGTCTAGTTGGGTAGATAAGGCATCTGATTTCAAAACAACCTGTTTAATTAACAACGACGATGCTGGTGAATAGAGAGCAGGTACATATCTCGCGCAAAGAATTGCAATAGCTATTCAGAGTAAGAATGCGGTCAGTGTTCTCAAACGAATATTGATACCCTGTAGATTGTTTATATGTTATATAGATTGTTTATATGTAAATAAAAAAAATAGTTTCATTTTGTTTTAAGACGATTATATTTGTAGCTAAAAAGGTTTTATAACATCTCAGCCTTTTTTACTTTTCTGAGGACACTACCCTGGAATTGGCACTGTGACGAAAATAAGTTTGGCTGGCTTGTTTGAATTGACTATACAAATAAATGTCTTCGCGAGATCGACAATACGATAACAATTTGAACTCTGCTTCCTCCCTTGTACACAAAAGATAACTCATCCGCGCTAATTATAATACACGGCGGTGTTATCCGCGTAAAAATATTTATTTAGTTCATATTAAATCTTACTAAAATTGATAGCTATGTATACATATATTCACATATATTTCACAACAATTCGATATTATCATTAAGATGCTATGAGGATGGAGACGGAATTGACGGAAGGTCAGACCGGAATAATGTATCGTAACCGTGTTTTTGTTGTTGTAACCCGCGAGCCGGCAACAGATTTTTATCACACGATATCCCTTAAACAATAACTAGAAATTGCTTCAGGATGGATTGTGTTACGTGAGTTCGCGAGCAATCATGATACACCTCTAAGAGATGATATGATTGATGAAACTTGCGCTTAGCTCGTGGACTATTGCAAGAATTGTCAATACTAGGATACTGAATGTGCCTGAAGTAGCTAGCTGATTGGCCGCGCATTAAGTTGTTTGACATTTACGCGAGACAGGCTCATCGGTTGGCAAATCTCATATTTACATATTGATAGCTATTCTAACTTATAATTATGAAACTTGATTATTTGTTCCACCATTTTTTTTAATATGGAAATTAATTAAATGTAAATGAAAGAAAAACCAACACCTGATCTTAATAAAGAGTTATGTGAAGAATGAAAATCTGTTTTTTTATTGTCATATCGAGTAAGCATGGCGCATTCATACATTATAACACTTCAGGGGCTAAATATACCAGTGGTATTGACCATAGAGTATGCACTTATGTAACAATTATCTTATAGGACTTGATGCTCCAATATTTTTATTTCATATATTTATTATGCTCATGTCCAATCAATCAAATCATATACTTATGGCACAAGTACATTAAAGATGCTGGCATTAGTTTATTGCATCTTTGAGCCTATTTTTTTTGTCACTACTAAAACAGTTGTTACCTAATAGTTTAGCAGTGTACATAATGTATGCGTGAAAAAAAATTACTGATATGTTTAAAATGAGATAAACTATTTTTACCACATGAAGTCTAAAGTTGGTCAAGTCAACAAGAAGTGATTTATTACAAAAACTCAACATGCATCGGGACTTGATACCATAAAATCTGAATTTAAAATACTTCAATCAGTTACAAAACAGTCTACGTCCTCCCAAACATTAATAAACATAAGGAACCCCGGTAAGTGATAAAAAGTCTGCCATTCTTTCAAACAGTCACCTTTACATAAGCATTTTGAACAAACAAGCACATGTTTTTCAACACAATGTTTCTCTCCATGCTTTGGTTTTATAACTTGTGGATTAATTTGGACAAATAAACCTAATGTATCTCAGTAATTTCAGTTTCAAAATAATTATTAAACAAGTGTTAAACCATGGTTATGTCTGCAACTTATAACATTGTATCTGTTAAAAATTGTATAGCAATATGTAATTTTAAAAACATTGCTTAATTTAACTGGTCTTGCTTTTTATTCCTCATATTTTTGTGGTCATTGCACATTTCCAATAGCAATAGCATGATAATATGTACCATATAATGACACCAAAGGCACAAATAAAATTTGTTATAAATTAATTAATATTATTGTTAGTCATTGCATCATCACCAATAGAATAAAAAAAAATTACATGGGGCTCATATAAATAGATGTATCTGGCTAATTCGTCAATATGATGACCATGATCTGATGCTCTCCTTATTCAATATATTATAGTAACATATATTAATAGTATAATCCAAAGCTCAGACAATTGGTAAAATAATAAAACATATTTTTTTGAAAGTAATATAAAAATTAAAATTCAAAATGTTACATCAAAATCAATTGTTTAGTTTACTATATGTGGAAAACATAAAATTGCAAAGGCCAACAAGACTGCTGACTTGACTATTTTGACTTTGTCAACAACACTGCCACATTTATTGCACAAGAATGGCTATGTTCAAGCTCTTGTTATGTTATTTAAACAATATAATGAAACATTTCTTTTTTTTTAATTGCTCTTCATGATATAACAATGAATCTCTAATTTAGAAATATCCATTAGCAACAATGACATTTCATGTCAAAAGGATCCCATATTCCTATTTACATATTAACTATTTATAACTGAAACTTCATGCAGCCCAGGATTTTTTAAAAGAAACATGATACATAAAACAGACTGGTGAAAATTTACCCTAGTCTGTACATTTGGATCATATAACTGTGTGGCTACTCCTACCACTTCACATTGCATGGAACAAATTTGATTTTAAAACTAATATTATATTCAAATAAATTTTAGTAATCAATCATAGTTCAATAACTATTGTGGGCAAAGCTGCAAACTGATGGAATACCAAGATGTCACAAAAGTATACAGAATGAGCTTTACGTTTGTGGTATGTTAATTTTTACAAAAAAAATCCTGTTCACTTGTTTTAATCGGTCCCTTAGTATGACAATTGTTTTACAGTTAAAGTAATGCTAATGTGAAAATGCACTTCTTGAATGAATTAAGAGAGTATGTTACTGTTTAAGTAATAATACTGTTGTTAAACAGAGTATAATCGCCCCTTTGCAAAGGCTTTGCAAAAGGAGCAGCCAAAGGAATAAGATTAAGATGTCCAATAAGTGTAAAATTGGTCTAGCACACAAATATTATACAACCTGTGTTCACCAACAATTTCTAGATTTTTAATATGACAATCATATCTTTTAACATTATTGCTTGAATTCCTAAAATACTCTAAAAATATGTCAACTTCTATTTACTTCATAAAATTAGTAAGGATAATATTGACTGATTCTTTCAAAAAGTGTTGGTTAGAGAGTCTCCCAAGTAATTAAAAAATATTTTTTACGGAGTGGTTCAGACGGTTATTTACCTTATGAGCTTCAGTGAAGCAATCATTCATATTTAATGTTACAATGAAGATACAACCAATTTTTTATACAAAATTTATGTGTATGATGACTTGTTTTTTGTGTCATAACATTAGTTCAAACTCTGATATTCAGTCTTAAGAACGTTTAATTTGAAGACGTTTTAATAAATCCAGTGCCGTGTTCTAATGTATGTTCTAAAAATTAATAACAATAAATTAAAGAAAAAGATGAAAAATTATAGTCATAATAAAAAAATGTAACAAAGGTTAAATATTTAAATAAATTTCAGCATTTATTTAACACTGAGCATATGAAAATATTGTTCGAGTATAACATAATACTTAAGATGAGGAGAAATATACATTAAATTCTGTTTACAATAGTACTTGATTCTTATTCAAAAACAGATTTAATTTATGATCTAGTAATTTACTCATATGAATATATGATAGTGGTTAGCAAAGATCAAAAGTTAAAGTTAGCACCTGCTAACATCGCAAAAAAAATAATGTGTTAAACTTTGAATTATTTGCAATAAAAACACATATTTTTATTTAAAGTCAACACACATCATTTTAATAATAAGTGATCTCTATCATGTATGTTGTTTACTTATAAAAAAAATATATTATTAGTGATAAAACTGGTTTGGCAGCGAAAGTTATAACAATAAGTGATAGTATAACAAGGAGTGGAAAATTTTTCTATTAATTATTTATGATACTGGTGTTACTTTACAGTGGAATGAAAGATTTAAGAATTGTAATAAGTTATATGTGTATTAAGGTACACAATAAAAATTTAAACGCTCTATTGACTGAAGTAGGGTGTAAATAATGTAAATAAAAATTTACTTGCATCAAAATATGCATAATTGCAATTATTATTAGATTGACAACATTTTTATAAACAACTGCAAAAAATAGGGTAATGTTTGTTGTGTATATATTATTTATACATTTATGTATGCGAATGTATTTGGTACACTCTGTATTCTAAGTGGCATAAAATACAGTATCATGCAAAATAAAAATATGTCACTATGACTATTTGGGTGTCAGATAACAGTTATAGTGGTCCAACACAAATTTATTTTATTTTATTTAGTTTGATTTCCTTTATATATTTTAATTGCTATAATGTAGGTATTAAAATTAAATAAAATACTACTATTGTTGAATATTTGTTTACATTAATTGTAGTATATAAAAAATCATCCCAAGGTACTCATTTGTCAGTACAGATGCAAAATATTTGCAATTATCATCACGTGTCTAAAATGTTATGTTACTCATAAATTATTGATGTATAGTAATAGTTTTTATGACCCAAACATTAAAATATAATAATTGAAAATAATATAAACCTGAAATAAATTAAAAATACACGAAATTACTTATTTTCCAAAACAACAAGTATCAAAACTAATTCGTTTCGCTAATTGTGAAAATAATATATCATCATTCAAAAACAATATATTAACTATTTTATAGGAGCTACTGAAGAAAGAAAATGTTTCGAGCGAAATCTTCATAAAGACAGCGGACTCAACATTGAATCGACCGAAAAGACCCCAATTACGTTGACGCGTCGCGAAACGTAATCACGACGAAATTTTTGACTAAAACTATGAAAAAAATGTTAACATCACATCTCTGCATCATATTTCTACGAAAAAACTTATAATATGATGGAATTTAGGAGTATACTACACAAAATCTTAGGAACCTTATGAGCTATAGCAACTTGAGCTATGTAGTTGGTACCATGCACGTAGCAGTAAAATATGGAGGATGCATATCGGAAACCGTCGAAAGACTCCTATAAACGATATTCCTAACGAAAATTATATTGAAACCTATATTTTAATTCATTTCACGGCGAAACACACCCGTTTTTAGTTATAAAATATAGCATGGGAGACGAAATATTGACAATTTCCATACGATTGTACCGCCCTATGCTGATGTTGATATAGCATAAAATTTGTTACTTACCGCGCTCAGGTATGACATATTCCACGTGAAAAACCAATATTCATGAACAAAAACAAAAGTTTTATGGAAAGTACGTAGTAAACGGGTAGAATTTAGTTAAGTTTCACAAATTTTTCCACAAAACAATAACACTACGCGCAATCACTCGCACCACCACTGTGAAGTTGTTGACAATGAAATCAATATAGCCAACATAACATTTTAGAAACAAATTAAAATTCAGTGTTTGTTTACTAGGTTTAATGTAAAAACGCAACTTTAAACAAAAATATTCACTTCCAAAAATATTTGCCCAGGAATATGAAAAACCCTCGCAAATACTTTACACGAAAACTTTCGTACACGCATGTCTCCAAAGTATTGATTTTTTTGCGACATTCTTTTTTAAAAAAAGTTGTCACACTTAAAATTATTTCTGTAACTGCTTTAGGTTAGTTATAAATAGAAATAGCGTAAAAAAGTATAATTTTATGTGTCCATCAAGTAAAAAATATTTTTTATGTGAAGTGTAAAGTGATTAATTAATTTCTGGTTGAATACCTCTACTACTAAAATTACTAAGTAACTGAATATATTAAAATTCAAAAGACAATGCACACATACCTACTTTAATCTAAAATAAATAAAAATAAAAAGTTATATAGAAATAACTTACATTCGTTCTTCAAAAATACTTAATATGTTATTACTATAATATAATGCCTTGTACCATTGCCCAATCCGAAATAATGAATATAATATTACCTACATAGGTATCTAAGTAAAAAAAAAGTTTCAATCTAAATGGATAAATAATATGAAACATAAAGGAAATAAGGAAAGCGTAATTCACGAATTTAATACACCTACTTATTTTAAATTCTTAAGTTTTATGCTTAATTTACAGTAGTAACTTTAAAATATAAAACGAAAAAGGGAAAGTATCGATATTTTAAGAAATGACAGATGTCATATTATTATTGTAATGTGTTATTACATCATATTATAACACAAATTTGGAAATTTAAATAGAATAAAATTCAAAAGTCCACATGCGTGGCACCATTGATTTGACAAAATAAATGACAGTGACAGTAACGCTGATAACAGTAGATCCAATTGCAACTTATAGTGGAGTCGGCGAAAACATTAATAAAATTCATTTCCCATTTATTTTTGTGTATTAATAATAGCAAAATAGATAGAAGAAGGATTTTTTTATATATGTGTCTTTTTTATTATTACACAAATTTAAAATATTTAATTTAAACAAAAGATGCACGTAATAGAAATTGGGCTGAATGCCGAGTATTAGTCCATACTCTATGCCGAAATGCCGAATTATCTGCAGTTGAATATTCACTCACTTCAATGCAAAATAATACATAAATAGCACTCTAATCTGTGGACTTTGTGTATGAACATAGTATCGAACGTCTTCGATCAATCTTTTTTTATTATAAATCGTGTGTAATCTTTATAACCAAACCATTTCTTTGTGAAGTTAAATTGTGTTATTTATTGTGCATTTCATCAAATTTGTTAACCAAAATTTCTGTAAAATGCCATCCTGTTTTCATTATAACTTATCGCTGATAGATTTGAAATATCAAATATAATTATTATTGTTTCTCATCAATATATACATTTTCTTATTTATATATAGGATTTATCTGGCACAACTAGCCATGTCGTGTACTCATTATCTTTTAAAGCTATACTTCATAGGTAATGTTTATTGATCACTGACTGATTTACAAAGAGTGCCGAGAGTTTTTTTCGCCGGCTTTTTTCTCCCGGTCCACCTTAGCAAATAGGGCGCCCAAGACGTTTTTCTGGTTTGACATTGTATCCTTCACATTTGTTAATTATATGTAAATACAATATAATGAAATAAAATATTTTAATTTTAATTTTTTTCATGTTTCGGATTATGGTATTCGGTCGAATATCGAATGTTAAAAAAGGGCCGCATATGCCTAATACAGAATAGTGATCTAATATTCGCGCCATTTCCAGTATACAAATATTTAAGGCATGCCACTATTGATCCAACCATTCATAATTGAATTGAATACAAAGAACGTAGTCTAACCCTTTGACTACGGCGCTTATATACTATCGGGTCAACGCTGCTGTACACGGCGCTAAACTGGAGCTTATTTCTCTAGACTGAAGATACGCTGACAATTCACTGAAATATTGTATTCTTTTAGTATCTGTGTATCATCTACGAATACACAGACGTAATTTCCGTCCCCGTTTTGTAGTACCAACGTAAACACACTTGTTCCCCTGTAATCCATACAGATTTGTATGTACAACACAGGGGTGTACAAGCTGTAAGCGCGTTGCGTCGCGCAATACAAAGCAGGGTTGTACGCGGCAGGAAAAGTGTTAAGTAGTACTACTACGAATTGTAAATTATTCGTCTGTTTAAGTTTTTGAACACAATAATTCCCGCTTTCGCATTCAGGCAGCCGATTCATAAAGATTTATTTTCCATCTGTTTTACTACAAAGATGAATACTTATTACATAGATTTTATGCTGTCTACGTTTGTGGATGCAACGTGTTTTCGATACTCAAACTTATTGGACACCCATCCATTATTATGAGACCTTAAGGGATCATCATCATAATTACTTTCAACTGTAGATACCACAATTACACGTTTTCCGTTATACGACAGTAAGTACTACGTGCGCTCTTGTCTTTGATCATGCCTAATTATGTGATCTAATCCACTACCATTACAACAATCCATAAAGACAGTAGGAGTAGTTATATAAATAGGTATTCAGTCATGTGATCATTGAAGCTCACATGCATCAATAGTAACCTGAAAAAACCTAATTCCTTATAAAAGTACAAATATACCTCTTATCTCCGATAGCTTATCCTCCGAAATAGATCACAGTATTGCAAAAAAGTAGGTAAAGTAAACTGTAGAGATTTATATATAATTTAGGGGAAGGAGGGTTTCAAGGGTCCGGAAGGTCCACATCCCTTAATAAACATTTACAATTATGAATCATCTATGTACGTCTACATTTACGTTATTATTAATTGACTGAGATTGGCAATTAGAATCTACTCTTTTTCTGCGTTAAATTCGAAGGAAACTAGTTAACTCCTCCCGTAATAAAGCTATAGCTATATCCATGTTATAATCTGATGTCTAGTATGTGATTAGTGTAAGGAACCTGCGGAATTACCGTTACAATCGACTATTAAATAAATCAGGTAATAACGTGAACGCCATATACTCACGCAAAGACGAGTACATGAAACACACAAGGTCAAAATAACAAATTCAAAATGGGGGTAGGTATATGTTAGACCAAGAACTGACCCGGTACCCTTTCAGGGAAAAGTGATGGATGATTCACGTGGTTCGTCGACAATCAAATTACAAAGTGTTAGTTTATCACATCTAAAAGTAAAAACATAATAAATTATAAGTGTGCGAAACAAAAATTATACCATAAATCCTTTTGTAACAAAAAAATACACTGAAAACTGTATGAACAACCAGACTTATATAGTACGTTACATACAAAATGTTTGATATGCTATTATGTCGCATACATGTTTTTATGAATTGCCGATACTGCCTTGATAATACATTATTTATGTTTGTGTGAACACGTCAGTGTGGGAAATGACATCGGTGAAAAAATGTATTAAATTATTTTCTGTACTTAATATTGATTGTACTTATTCTAATAGACCGAAAAAATATGTACTAAACTAAACTAAATTTATGTACTAAAATAATGATGTGATGAAAATTAAAATTAGAATCATACACGCGTAAACACACTTAAAACGACATATTTGGAATAAAAATACCTATGTTGAGTCGATTTATTTTATATATATTAATAAGACGATATTCCTTAGTATAAAATGTTTCTGAAGAATTATAAAAAAAAATATACATATATCCTATTTTGTATTTTGTGACAAAACGGTTGTACAAGTGTTATGTCTACATGAAATAATAATAATAATAGATTAGTAATTGAGGAGGTATATTCGATACTCATATTGTTATAATGAATACTATAACTATAATTTTATTCCTCTATATGGTCGTAAACACCAAGTTAAATAATTTAAAAATATGAAATCTATCAAGCTGTTTTGGTTTCAGATCGTGCAATAGAAATTAATATACATACCTACAGACTCGAAAAACTTTACTCTTTTGTAATCAAGTAACAATTACATGAAAGCAATCGTCGGATGATAACAGCTGGAGTATTTGTAACAAACAGGTAAGCAATAAATTAAAATTAAAACATAGATTTATATTTTTTCACAACATTCTACAACAATTATTACAATGCAGGTTACACTTCAGTATTCATGTATTTATAAACTACACTATGGTAAAATTGCCAGTATCTATTATTATAGATTTGTGTATTGGTCATAACCATAGATAATGTTAAAGATACAAATATTTCGAGCTGTCACCGAGACTGGTGTCAATGTCAGTTGTCATCAATTTATATTATCCACTGTAGAATATAAGTACATTGCACAGTATAGTACTAGTACATAACCTATGTACAACTAATTATTGAACTAATAATAAATTCATAATTTATACTCATTACATCGTGCGGTACTGTAAAGTAGGGTAATCATGTACAATTAATAAATATAAAAATAAAAATGAAGGTTTTTAAAATATTTAAATATTCCTTTGTCACGGTTTTATTTTTTAGTGCTGTTTATTTATTCTTTAACTGGAACACTGATGGGATATTGAGGTAAGGCATTAGTATTGTCGTATAAATATATGGATGTGCCGGTTACAATAAATTATTGTTTTGTACAATTTTTTACATTACATACATACATAAATACAAGCATTGTGCAAATCTTTGCGATAGTATAACATGGAAATAAAAATATGCCTAAATTATTAAAGTATGATCAATTAGGTAAAGAAATTCAGATTAAGATAATGCAATTTTATTACTTAGTAATGTTTTATTAATAAGCCATGCAAGCATTTGATGATTATGCATTAGTTCTATATCATATCATAACTATATGTGTAAATATTATTCCATTTGCTATTCAGAATCATATTTAACCCAGTTAGAATTTTAAATGCTTCAGAAATTAGGAATACATATAGTGGAAAAACAAATATGAAATATACAAATATTTTATGGGGTTGACGAGTTCGAGTGGCAGTCCAGTTTAGGCAAAAGGAGCACAGGGTGTCCCCCAACCAGGTGGACTAACAACCTAATAAGAATAGCAGGTAACAGGTGGATGCAGAGTGCTCAAAACCAATAGGAATGGCGGCACCTGGGGAAGGCCTATCTTCAGCAGTGGATATGTGCCTTTATGTAATTATTATGTGGTGATAGATGGATGATATTTTACATAATTTTCTGTTTTAAGAAAATTCTTAAACCACAGGGACATACAAACAATTTTCATTATACAATTTTTTAAATTGTTACTTGATTCTACAATTTGCGATACACAACTCAAATTTTTCATGATTACTGATGACATACCTGTTAAGAAAACCAAGAAAAAATTTATAGTATGTTACATAAAATGGAAATAAAGTTAGTTACTATTATGTATATATATACTGTACTGTGAAAGTACACCTTCACCCTCAGGTCTTGAAGCTTATGATATATTTTACTGTGTCCTATATTGATTGTATTACAAAATATTTGTTAAATACTGGAAATTAACTCCGTTCATGTAACCATATTGAAGATAGTACAATATTACGAGCATAACAGAACTAAAATTAATTAACCAAGAAAAATATTTATGTTGTAACCTTCAAACCTTAAATCCTTAGTAAATTGGTAAAATAAATGTAAATGATATATTAAATGAAATGTTCTGCTATCATTATAATCAGATACTGAACATAATCATCATTACCAAACAGCAAATTATTCACAAAACTGATCAGTATTCGATTTGTTCCATAATTTGTTAGAATTACAATAAACTAAATTAAAATATAATTCAGTGGGGATACTTTTCAAACACCTTTTTGAACATCAATAACCAACTGTTTCAAACACACATTTTTTGTGTAAAAATGTCACTAACAAATAATAAAAAAGGAACAAGTATAACTAAGTAATAATTCAATGAATAATAAGGCTTAATAAAAAACCGACCTAAATGGTGTTTCTAAGAGATTTGTGACATGACTGGATACTTTATTGTAGTAGTGGATAATTCATCAATTGAACAACCATATCCATACTATTCATTCAAAAAGTAATGTGTTTATCTGTAACAATGGCAATTTACAGGCACTGTTACTAGTTTATGCCATATTTAATAGTTACCACTTTTCCTATATTAGTTTCACATTCAAATTGCCTGTATAATCATTTGTTGCAAGAATTATGGCCACTTAAACCCTCTTAGGAAATTGTGAAATTATTTTATTGCTATAAATTTTTTATGTCTTGAACTGAAATAGCAATTCTTGCACGATAGAAAGTGGGTCAAATCAATAGACATGTAAAATTTATATCAAATAGTTATGATAGTCTATTGAAGTTGAATATTTTACTAGTCTATATTTCTGTGTCCCGCCTACCTGTTTGTGTTCTTTGTAATTACATAATGAAGAGGAGTTTCACAATTTAATAATAAAAAAGTAGAATGACTGAAGGAAATGGTAGATTATATAACTTTCTATGAAATTACCCATATTTACTTATTTTAATGGGGCTGAAGTTCCACTTAAGTTACATCTATAGACTGGGAATTAAGTTGGAGTGTCTCAAATTATACTCTAACTGTATATGATACTAGCATTAACTTTCAACTTTTCATGCATAATGTTAGAAGAGACACTGTATTGCCTAACATGATGTGATAAACTGCACTTAAAAATATGTTTACCTAATACTTATGTTAGTTGTTCTGTTTTATGATAATACATATCTTATATGGGACTAGAAGGACAGATATTTTTGGCCAAAACTTAAGATAGATATAATTTAGTAGTTTTCATGGTAGAGAATCAAATGACCACCTTTCCTTACATATTTTGGTGAGGAAAGATTGTGTTTTACAGTAAAATATTTTCCATAAGTAATTGAATGTCTTTGTCCTATTTCAGCCTAGATATTGAGGAGAGCAAGGGTATTCCAATAACAGTTAAAGATAAGATTTGTTTCGTTAATTACATAGATGAGAGACTTCATATTAACAACAGTACTGATTTGAAGATGATTTACTACGTAACACCTACGTATCCCAGGCCAGAACAAGTGCCTGAACTAACTAGGCTGGCTCACACTTTGATGCACGTTCCCAGAATACATTGGATTGTAGCTGATGACCAACCGATATGCTCCAATGAAGTGTTGAACATTCTGCGGTAAGTAATTGTTTGTACACTTAATACAAGGCACAGGAAAATGAGCAGAAGACTTAACACTATAAGCTTTAGATACCTAGCAAGTTACTTAATTAACATAACATTTGTAATGTGACTGTCAGTTGTCACTGCATCACATCAGGATTGACATCCAACCTCAAATAAGACTGTTGTCTTCTCTAAAGTTAAACTTATAAGTTTAGCTAGCAATGGCAACTCTAAAACCGAAAACACAATAAGGTGGCTCATGTGGGCTGCGGTAGTACCTCCTGGTGGCTATAGTGCTACTACCTTTCAAACAAACATAAATAACACTATACACTCTTAGCCTCCATAATAGAAAACAATTTCCTGTATCATGGGTGCAAAGAATATATAAAAATGAGTAAACATACACTATGACTACAACAGAGACATAATTCAACATGTAGAATTTTGCCTAGTCTGCCAGCCAAATCAAAGCCCGAACACTTAGTCTGTTAAATCATCAAAATAAAAGAAATATGTTAAGTCTAAATTATAAATATGTCAAGTTGTTTAGTCCTTCATTTATATAAAATAACTTTATATATATAGTTTTAAGACTGAAATCTGTAGGGTTCAATGGAAGATTAAAAAATTAATACATACTTCAATGCAAATGTTTCAGTCGTAGTGGGCTACCATTTACTCACATATCTAGCCCGAAGCCGTACATCTATAAAGGAACCAACTTCCCACGTGGTGTCTCCAACCGTCGTGCAGCACTCGCCTGGCTGGAGTACAACGTGCAAGAAGGCATATTATACTTCGGAGATGATGACAACACAGTTGACTTGCGACTCTTCGATGAGATCAGAAATACTAAGAGGGTTTCCATGTTCCCCGTCGGTCTTATTGGAGGCTATGGTGTCTCAGCACCAGTTGTTAAGGATGGAAAGGTAATCTGAATCATCACTTCTGTCCCAATGCTAGTCACTGGTCATCCTTTGATTATAAAGGGCAGCCATAGTCCATCACACTGGCTCAGCGATGATTAGTAGACTCGACACATTTCTGAAAATCATGGAAAATTCTCAGACATACGGGGTTTCTCAGTAAGTTTTCATTCACAGTTAAAAAAGTGATAATTACTTTTAATGCATAAATATTTTTGTTTTATGGTGATGTCTGGCAGTTACTTGAACTTTGAACCAACCCTGTGAGGGATGGAATCTTATTAATCATGTAAAAATACAGTATGACAGCCATACTTATTGTCTAGTGGGAAGAAATTGCATTTTTGGAAAAAAGGTGGAGTTACTGGCAAACTTACATATGTTTATCTGAAAATATGAAGAATGTTAGTTCTTAATACTGACGAATCTCTCTTTGCGCCGATAAATGGTTAGTTATAGATCTTCATGGATGCTATATCAACTTACAATCGAGTAAAGTCATCTAAATTACTTACTAATATATTATATTTGGCTATATGCATTACTGAGTATAGCAGAATACAGTGTCGGTTATACCACTACCAGCTCCCTGGGCAAGATTTCTTCGGCGCCTCCTAACTGCAATTCAATTCCATAAGAAAAAAAGGCAATGGGTACCTGTACATATAATAAAACTGTAACTGATTGCTGTCTGTACATGGCAAATATATTTAAAACATCATAATGGGGTGCCTTTATCCTTTATACTCGCAAGAGAGCCCAAAACAATGATTTTTTAATTTTGTCTGTTTATCTTTATGTCTATCTACTACTATTTCTTGAGCAGCTATCCGATTTGACTTGTCATACAGAGGCTCCATTGCCGACGCATTCATTTGTATTGCAGATGTACATGCCACATTCAAGTCTTGATGTTTTGCAGTGGTATATTTATCTAGAGTCATAATCTTTTTTATTTTTTGTAATTCCTTTTTTTCTGCTTTCTGTTTCCTATATTCCGACCCAAATGGGTACTTTTTTAAAAGATCGGCGGGTTCAGGAGCGCCGGATGAAAAAGGGCGCCCCTGGGCGGTCGCCCAACCCTGCCCTACCCTAACACCGCTACTGGCAGTATAGCAGATTCATAATTTTTAGGAAGATATTTAAAAATATGTATATTCTAATTCGATAATTACTTGTGGCACTGCACTGCGCTTATAATTTTGGAATTGTGTAGCATCTATTGCGTTTCTGTTTATAAGTTACTCTAAATCAGTTAAGGAATGGAAGGTTTATGCTATAAAGGAACCAGTGAGCAAGAGTTCTACTTGTTAAAAATTGGTGATTGCCCATGGAATAAACCTCAACTGTGGTAATAATAATGTGTGATGAAAATTATAAAATGAAAAGACAAGCCCTGAATAAGGCTTGAATTTCTAAATAAGTATTCTCAATAGAGTTTGCGTTTCATATTTTTAATAAAAATCAAGTAAAACATATATCTTTCGATTTTTAATTGCCTATATTTGGAACCACTTGCTTGACTTGTGGTCACGGCTAATTTGAGCGTTGAATATAGAAATTATGCAATGATAGTTTTAAATCATATGTTACTCTTTATATGAAAGTTCAAGTCAGATTACTTTTTTATGTGAGCAAAGTAGTTAACGAGCATGCAAACCTAATGTTATGTAGCAGCAGCCCATAGAGATCCACGTACAGCCACAAAGACGACTAAAATCCTATCTGAGCTCGAACGTAAATACGTTGCTACTCCTGAGGATTAAGATAGTCGCCTTGCTTCAAAGTGTAGTGTAGCGTGTGTGTAACCGAAGGATTATGAGGGCGACAGTGGTCGAACTCTAGTTCTCTTACCTTAAGCCTACGCCTTTGTGATAGGTTGTTATAATTAACGAGCTTGTGTTGGCGTGTCGTAATATTGGCGTGTCAATTGTTAACAGTATTTAGAAAAACGTTAAATGTGAATATTTTATAATTTAATAAAATTGTGGTCCAAATGTTCCAGGTGGTCGGTTTTTTTGACTCCTGGCCAGGAGCAAGAACGTTTGCAGTGGATATGGCTGGATTCGCAGTCAACTTGGAGTATCTGAAGCCGTCAGCGTCGATGCCGTTCATCGCTGGCCACGAGGAGGATAGATTCCTGGTTAGTCTAGGTCTTAAAATGGAAGACATTGAGCCCTTAGCTTCAAATTGTACAGAAATACTTGTTTGGCACACCAAAACCGTTAAGTTCAAGAAACCTACATTACACATTAACATGCAAAGAATCAGTAATATACCAAAGTACCAAAATTTTGTAAATTTGCTCAAAGAAACATCTAGACTAGGTATGGCTAACTTGAATCCTAGGAATGGTACCAGACCGTACATAACACGCAACCGAAAAAGCTATGAAACCCTGACTGGGTTGCAGTAGCTAGTCCTTGCCTTGTCTAACTATAAATAATTATCGATAATATCGCCTGTATTTTAGTAATGCGCAATTCGAATCATTTCGACAATCCTATTGATTGTATCATATACCGGCAGGTACTAAAACTATAGTTTGATCGGGGTGGTATCACCGCCGCCCTCACAATCCGTGTGAAGTAACTTTTGCGTTTCGGTTGGAAAAATGCGATTGCTGGCTATCTTCACAAACGAGACGACATATAGTTCTATTTGAGGTTGTATATTGATTTCAATGAGCTACAGCGACTGCATCAGATGGCCTGTATGCTCGTTTACTACTCTTCTCATGTACATAAAAACTGAAGATACAATCGATAGTAAGGCAACACAAGTTAGTACCCGATACAGATGTTTTGTTGACTTTTTTCACAACTCGTAAGGATCACTTTTGAGGTATCTGACAGCGATGGGTGACCGCGATTCCCAACACATTTTTAGGCAAAATACCAAATGGATTTCGTCTCCTATGGTGTACCGTTATGTCTACTAAAAGATAGGAATACTATAGTACTTAATAATCCTATAAATATAAAATTATATATATACATACTATAGTACTTAATTAATTAATGAATACTAGCAGCTTTTCACTCCACTCGCCTTGAATAATTAATATTGTAAGCAGTGATAGCTTGATTATTAAGATTTTAGCCAGAATGAAAGGTCTGGCTTGGAATCTCTTTTATATAAACTATCGTGTAGTAGAATTTAATTATCACTTGCTTTAATAATGAAAGAAACCATTTTAAATCTTGCATGCCTGCTAGTGCTTTGTAAAACTCTTAAGGGCGATCAGAGGTGTTGTACGTAAATGACGATTAGTACTTTGTGAAGTATTTGATATTTTCAATTACTTTATTCTGAGTACGGAACCCGTCATTGTGCGAGGTCCGATGGATAATTTATACTAAAATATAGTAACGGGAAGAGACCCTTCCGATCCACGCATTACCTTGTTTTTTTATTCCACATTTTGTGATTGCTCGTTACGCTTATCATGGGCGCCCTCATGGTCACCTGTATCAATCCCCTGGCGCGGTCACCTGTCAGGGCCACCTGTCATAATCAAGGGACGTGGTTACTTCTCGTGGTCACCTGTCGCGGTCGCCTTTTGCATTTTGAACATCTTAAGATACCTTTATGTCACTTTGTATTTATTACCACTTTATATTCAAATAAGGATAGTAACCACCTTTATTTATTACGTCGGGATGATTTTAATTGATTGTGATAACTTAATTAATTCATTAATATAACAAGTTCTACGAAGTTCTGCAACGGTTTAATTAATAGTTATCGTAACACTAAAATTATAAGGGACGAGTGTAAAATATGCTAGTCGTAATACATATACAAATGTAATTAATAATTATTAATCCCACGATTGTCTTTAAAATACGCATTGACTTCAATTTGCAATTAACGAAGTCACATTATTTGTTATGCACTATTTTTAACGCTGAACATTGTAAAGCAATGGAATTTTACTTTGGCGGAACTTTTGCAATCAATGACGTTATCACCGATTGACTGATACACCGATGATCACCAAAATGCCATTAAAATGGTATGTTTAACAATAACAATTGTCACAATAAGTTTTAAAATACTCCAATTATTACAGTTAACATTTAACATATAAGATTAACATATGACTCCTTGCGTAGAATAAAAAGCAGATTAATTGAAATTAGTATTTTATATTTGAAAAAGTTGAAATATTACGGATATTAAACGCTTTCCCTGCGGCTACAGCATTGCTGTGTAATTCGGACCCGCGACGCGCTTGCGGCTCCTACACACCTGTGTTGTACCGACAAATTCGTATGGATTACGAGCGAACAAAAGTGCTGTTTTTACGTCGGCGCTACAAGACTAGGGGTGGAGATTACGTCTGTGGACTCATAAATGATACACAAATGATAAAAAATACAATATTTCAGTAATTTATCGGCGTATCTTTAGTCTCATCAAACAAGCTCCGGCTTAGGGCCGCCTCCCGCAATACTGACTCGTTCATATAAATTCGCGCGGCAGCCAAAGTGTTAAACATAGTCTAGTTAATATATATGTGTAGTACGATATTGGTAGGCTTCTGTAAAAGAGAAAATGTATTAAAGCAATGTTTATCAAAATTATACCGAATTTTGATAAATTTTCGCTCATTATGTGTCGTCAATGTGATGATTATATACCTTCAATATTAAGTCATCTTCAGATACGATGTTAATTTTACATCATGTGATAATTTGATCGTAGGGTTTTTTATAGCTGAGATTGAAAAAAATTTCAACATTTTGATGTCTAAAAACAAGATTGTTACATTCACAACGGTTACTGGACTCCCAGAAAAATCCAAGCTGAAAATTATTGAGTTTATTATGATAGAAAACAAATAATTGAGTATCCATCCATCCATCAGCCTTTATGCGTCCACTGCTTGACATAGGCCTCCCGTAGACGGCCCCAACTAATAACTAATTACTAACAATTACTAACAAATAATTGCAAACAGAATTACGTTTTTGTGGTGGCGGGGGGCAACAAAATGACGGCAGAAGTGTCATGTCACTTGTCGCCACGCCATATTCATCTGTTTTAGCCCCAAGGCCACCAATAGATATCGCACATTAAAAACACTGAATACATAAAAAATTTGCGCACCTCTACTCAAATTTATGCGATTAATTCATTTATCTCAATGTGATAAGCATATGCAGTATTTTTACATAAATTACAATATTATTGAGTCGTTTGTATAATATATTAAAAGTAATATTGCAGTCCAAGCTATTGCTGAAAGTAAGTCGTCCTGGAATAATTTATAACTCAATTTTATTGACGCTGTTAAGTCCCGTTATATGTAAATGTATATTTCACAAATTTAGGAAATAATCGAAATTGGCATTGATATATCTGACCTCTTGGTTTAGTGGTATACTGCTAATCCAGTGGTTTTGGGTCCGATTCCTCACCCAGAACATATTACTGTGACGAACACGAATATTTGTTCTGTATGTGTAAGTTATCCGTTCAGATATGTACACGTATGTATGTTTTTAACAGTTGTCAGGACATTATAGAACAGGCTTTGCATAGAGATCAGATACCCGTGTGAATGGTCCCAAGATTTTATTTTATTTATTTACAACGGCAAAAGAATATTACCATAATCAGTTTTGTTGGGCTTAAATATTATGTGGTATTAGCTCTTTGTTGTCAGTTTTTAATATGAAAATTAAATATAATTTCTTGCTTGACTCATATTAACAGTAAATAATGCGAATGATATAATAATACTTTGGAGTATTTATAGGTATGGATGGTATCCCTGTATATAAGTATTGAATGTTGTGAGTAAAATACTGTGTGATTTTAGATAGGGATTTAATAAAATTATTAAATTGAGTCTTACATAATTTATGTTTAGTGTAGAATCAGCCTGTAGTGATTTTAGTTAGACCGTAATATTGCGTTATTAATATTACTTGTTTTTGACCAAAGTAATTTTATTTATAGTAATATGAAGTTAGTGAACGCATAATTTGATATAAAACGTCTAAGAGTGCCGACTTGGGACATTTATTATTTGAGCAAATTTTATTTCTGATCCATTGTAATGATAGGAAATATAATACAGAATCGGCAAATTTACCATATTACAATAAATACCAAATAATAGTAGTAACAAAATGTCTGTTTTGAAATTAATTACGTTTTGAAATGTTCCTGTGTTTTTGAATAGAATCAATATAACTTTCACTAATTTAGCACTCTTTGGCGACGTCAAGTTGTGTAACCACATAATCCTGAGATTAATATACAGATGTACTGATATTGTAAGTGTTCGTTTATATGATACAGTATTGATATTACTTGAAAAATACATAAGCAATGCCTACATATGTTAAATATTCGGTAGATAGAATAACTCGTTGACTAATGACCCCTCCGTGTTAGGGAACATGTTCCGCAACATGGTTTCGGTAGAAAGAATTAAAGGGCAAGTTGCATATGTGAATACTGTATCGTATATTGATGATATTATTCTTCTGTTGACTGTAACATTGTGCCGAAACACATTTGGGCACCTTTGTGCCCTAAAATATCATGTGGCCTTACTTGTGCACTATAGGGTGCTGATACATGTGCCCTGATGCGGACAGTCTTTATGTAACTATATTGCCGCTATAAAGACGGAGAGTGTAGCGCAAAAAAGGTGTTAATCAAAAATGATCAATGGAATTTTATTTTGATAAATAATTCGTTTTAATGACTTTGATATACGTCATCTTTATTTGTATTGCCATCAGGAGCTTTTTAAATTGATCGGTACATGATATTTTAGTCAAATGCTCCTGTGTAACTTACTCTGAGTAGCGTAGTAGGCGCCCTTTGTTAGTATTGAGTAAGGAACTTGTTTGGAGCGGCCAATATAGTAATTGAAATACATAGTAATTTAAACTTCTATATACTTACTCGTAATTACGACTTAATTTCTCATTAGTATGAAGGATATTCTTTGGCAAGGATATCTCAACTCCTGGCAAAAATTGACATGGGACGTGCAGAGATCTGAAGTAAATAAGAGATGGACCTCACTGTCTGATAGTTTTCATACGACAAAGGAAACTTTGTAGGAAAGGAAAGGGTGTGGGGAATATTAAAAGCTATGTACAAAATTAAGCAATCTGGTGTTTTCAATATTTTAAGATTGTGTCGACGTTTAAATTGAACACCTTTTTGCCCTAAACTCGCGTTCAATTAGCGCTATCTACGTATATAGAGTAAATGATAATTATAACGAATCTCTTGGAAAATGCGATCTTTTCCGAACATAGATCATAAATCCTGCCAAAATCTAGTCTCTTCACTTTTGACACGATATTAGCAAATAATGATAATTTAAATCGGACATTCCGAATTTTTCATATATAAAATAGTCTAAATAATGTTCTCAATTTCTTATTGACAACTTTTCTCTTATATTTAAATTATTACTTATGTCTTAACACTACTACTTCGCCTATTATCTGTGGACAATAAAACTATACATTAATCCTACTGTAATGTACCTAAAATCCTAGATCCAAATCTATCTTATTTTAGAATCTCGTAGTTTCCAACGATAGAAAAATGTAGCACAGACACTGTTAGTCAAAATATATTTTCTTGCCGTATAGTTTCTAAATAAAAACCGTAGCTAAATATCTACGTGTAGCTATCATAATCATTTGAAATAAAATTATGTAATCCACCAGTATTTTGGCCTATTGTTCTATCGCCATCTTGATTTTTTTCTAGTTAGTCTTTCATAATACAAACTGAAAAAATGTGGATAGAAATATATAATAAAAAACTAAAATATTATATGATATAATGTTATTCAACGTCACATTACAAAGATAGAAAGTGATAAAATAGTTAAAAAGAAAACGATTATTAAACATTGTGACACTTAATGTTGCTCAAATGACAGATTTAATTTTAAATTTGTCTATGATGTAAATATGAAGGATGTATGTTCTGTTCCTTCGAATTATGTGCACATCCTTTTATATTATCATTATTCTCCTTTTCTGCTTTAAAGGTTGTTTCAATATATGATGGTAAATTTCCATGATAAGTGACGTCCCAGTCACTTTAAGCGGGGGGATTGCGGGCTTCGAGATAACCCCCTTCGTCTGAGCCTGACCTTGCAAATTGCACCCCTTAATTTAAGTGTAATAATGGAATAAATTATATTGAAAAAATCGCCAAATCATACGCTTTGACATGAGAAAAACCAAGATGGCGACTGACAGCTATGACAGTCTTAAAGAAACAACTTCCTTCTTTCCGTTTAAGATTTATCTGTTCAATCCGCTTGTCAGATAATTTTGTACTTTAAAAAGTATTGCAAAAACTCATTTTTTTAAAGTATCACCATTTTACACTAAGTCCTACTTGTAGCACCTGTTAAATATAAGAATTATGGCAATATGTAGCCCCTTGTAGCAGAATCTCAAAAAACTATTGAATATAGTGATATAAATAATATCCAATTCTAAGATACGCTTCACAAAACATATTTTTTTGTCTTACATCAGATTTTATTTAATTACAATATTTTTTTATATAATTATAATAGGTACCATTTCTACCAAAACATACCTTATATTGTCCTCTATGCTATATATAATAAATAGTTTACTCTAGTAACCCCCATTTATTTATTTAACTTCAGACTTATTAAGCAGGATTTTCTATGGAATTTTATAGGATGATTCTAGTTGGGTTTGCAAATACTTAAAAAAACACACACACACACACACACACACACACACACACACACATATAT
>DWON01000405.1:0-34235 GCA_018251015.1 Phocides pigmalion okeechobee | reverse complement strand
TGAACATTTATCATAACTAGGGCTATTCACCGTCGATAAAACTATAGCCGACGGGGAGGTACTACACCCTAGTAATCCGCTGTTAAACAATTCTTATGTAGGTGTGGTAGCCTGGTACACTTACAAGCAAGGCGATCATCTCAGTTCTCAGAAGCGGCAAGTCTACATGCGACAACCGACAGGATATCAATAATGAAATAAAAGATACATGTTTAATGTCAACGTCTCGTAATGTAATGTGATAAGTTAAAATGTGAGGATGTTATTTTGGTAATTTTATTGTAATGTATCCGACAGGTGGCTAGATATACATCGCTATAACGTTGAGGCGGGCGGTCGCAGCGCAGAGACAAGGTGTCGTAACCCGACACCTTGGCTCGAGATATGTTCCGCGAGTTCTTATGATAATGTTTGGACTGTTGTCACAGAATACGTAATACTACATACTTTCCTTTTATGTACTAGATGCTCCCCGCGACTTTGTTCACATAGATTCCAATTGTCGGGTCTTTCCAGACTTCCTACTAGCAAAAAAATTTCATGGACTTACACCGTAAAGATTCCGGTCTCTATCACAAGAAGACGTAATCAAATAATGTTCGTAATGAAAGCACGCATCTTTGATATTTCGAATTTATTTGCGTATAAGAAATTAATTATGACTATGCTGTAAAAGCTAGAAAGAAAAAAAAAACAAATTTAGAAAGTAATTCGACAGATTCACTTTACAGTTTTCTTATTGCAAGAATGGCACGTAAATCTACAATTAGTTGGCTTATACTGACGACGTCCCGACATGCTTTAATAACAATGAAAATCGTGTGGACACTTATCTTCCTTTACTTCTTCAAAAAGCGGAGTCTCCTAATCTGAACATGGGCAGCGTGGTCGATTATGGCACACCACTACATATTTCGAAAGACCGTGCCTATCACCAGGCCGGGGTTGAGGATATGACAATGGGAGAACGTATTTTGTATATAGCAACTCATGTGGTTCTATGTTTATTGGCTTGGTGTTCACAGAGCAAGCTAATTTCCCCTAGTTGTGGGAATAAATAACGTACACAGCCGATTTAGTCTCGACGCCGCCTGTTCGGAATTGTTCCCTCTAAATATGGATATCGTATTTGGTTTAATACTTACGCAGCAAGTTATTATGTACAAATTTCCATGGAGCATAGGTACATATTCACTTGTATTGCAATATATCGTTATATATGTAAATGTGTGAATTTCGTGAGAATACTGATTCCCATACTAAAGCACTGTAAGGGCACTACTATTTAATTTTCTCTTTCAATACAAAACTGATCTTAAAACAAGCTTTTTTTTGCAATGATATATATTTTAGAGTATGGCCATTATTAACCCAGAGAATAGGTACCTACGCTATATTAAAATAAATGGTCGTCACTAAACGCCCGATAGATTCAAATTAAATTTAATAATTGAAAAAAAATATAATCGTAAGAGAAACACCAGAAAAAAAAATTGAATACATTAGTTTGTTTAATAAAATAAACATTTTTTATCTTTATCTATGTTAATTATTTGTTATTATAATATACAGGAAATAAATAGAAGTCAAATAAAAGGACGACAGAAGTAATGGATAGGGGACGTGACGGCGTACTAGTCGATCTTACGCTAGTAATGGCGCCAGTACATGTCTCACATGAAAAGAAACAAAAGTAGTTTCAGTGTAAAAAAAAGAGTAAGAACAGTCCTAAACATGGGTGGGAGTGTGTGGTGCCAAGGTTCGTCGAACGGACGATGGAATTAGTTTAGTTAAAGTTAAATGTATTATTTATTCCGGGCGCGGTAAATATAGCGCGGTGATTAGCCGCCGCTGATACCGGGCTCACCGGCCCCTTCGATTGTATTACCGGTGAACTAAATATTCGTCCACTTGTGACGATATTGTGACATTTCCAGATATAAAGGTAGGAGAGATATAGTTTGACCGAAGAGGTACCACCGTTGCCCTCATAATCTGCCGTAAAGCATTTTTTGTGTTTCGGTTGGAAAGGTACGGTTGCCGGCTACACTTTGAGGCAAGGCGACCATCTTAGTCCTTAGGAGTAGCAACGCATCTACGTTCGAGCTCAGATAGGAGTTCGGTCGTGTTTGTGGTTGTGTGTGGATGTCTATGGGCTGCGACTACTTAACATCAGGTGTTTTGCATGTTCGTTTGCTACTCTTCTCACATAAAAACCATATAATTTTTATTAGTTGCATTCGCATCCCTTTGAAAATTAACTTTATGGGGATCTCTCAGGCATTAGTATATACGATATTTTTATTTATCGTTAAAGTAAGTGATAATTAATGAATATTATACACACAACTTCTAAACAATCAAGGGTTCAAAACAAAGAAAGTTGTAGAATGTCATTGAGCCGGTAACCACATCCTTTGAATGAAACACAAAAGTTGTTTCACGCTACAAATGGGTGTGACGATTGTAACTATCCAGTCACCATTATTTCTACCGCCTCCTAATTCTATAACTTTTGTTTACTTATAAGAGTTGAGTAGTTTCTTTTAGAAGTAAACAAAAGCATTAATGTAGGTATTCCTGAAGTCGTTTTTTTAGAAAGAAGAGCTTACACTCTCATGTAAATCTTCGTATATTGCAAAGAAGCTGCTCGTCGCTTACAACCTTTAGGTATAAATACACGTACTATACTGAATATTTAATGTTAATATGTCCACCATTCCCGGTAGAAACTCCTGTAGGAAACTCCATCTTGGGATTAAAAGTGTAGAGAATATTTCTTCTACTGAAATAAATAAAAAGTATGTGTCCGTCTGTGTTTTATAAGTAACTGTTCCATTCTAAGCCCATTTTTCATTCGTTTTCTTTTAATTTTTGCTGCCTGTCTGCGCGGACTTTTCTTGGAAACGGCTAAAATTATATCTACTGCTACTTAGTGCAAAAAATCACGAAAAGATTCTCTTTCAACACAAATTTAAAAATAGCATTTACGACATAAATCTTTGAAATTATCGATCTCCACTATAATATGCATGTATACATATGTATAAAACCTTCCTCTCTAACCACTCTGTCTATTCATTAAACTATCTCTAAAACTCCGCATTAAAATCAGTCGCATAATTAAATAGTTCTAAGCGTAACTCTTTATTATTAATTCTCATTAAATTATTGAAATATAAAATGGAACTTCATACACATTAACTTTCAAAAATACTATTTACAACAAAAACATATTATACACAAAAAAGAAATATAAAAACATAACCTTTAAACCATTAAACTTAATATGTTAAGTTTTTTATTGCCGATATTACGTATCAGTTGCATGGCTCGTGGTCACGGCGAAACTGCATGCAAAATATCGGCAATTAAATTTTTATTAAAATATCGGCAATTAAATTTTTATTGCCGATATTACGTATCAGTTGCATGGCTCGTGGTCACGGTGAAACCGCATGCAAAATATCAGCAATTATAAAGTGTTAATCGTGAGTACCCGTTATATAACATCATGTATAAATTCCACGATGATATTAGTTTCAAATCGTAAAGCTAATACAAACGTATCACATACACCCTTATGAACTTTGCTGTATAGGATCGTAGTACACGTAGTGTGAATGATATTAGCACGTTCACAGGTGGCCTCTAACCTCGAGTGGCGGTAAGCCACTAGCGGATAATAAAACCATTTGCACGCGTGATCCGGGCCGCAGGTGGAACGGCCACCGTGCTCCTGGGATGCCCGTGTCATGTGGATTAAGTTATAAGCGATATTCACTTTAAATATTTACCCTTATGTAATTTGTTTTTTTACACGAAAAGTAGCAAACGCCACACGCCACATGCCACTTGATGTTAAATGGTTTCAGAAGCCCATGGACATCCACCTCCAATCACAAAGAAGACTAAACTCCTACCTGACGACTTACGTAGATGTGTTACTACTCCTGAAGTTAGAGATGTTCTAAGTTTAACCAGCCGGCAACTACACCTCTGCAACCGAAACAAGAAATGCTTTACGGCGGATTATAAGGACAGCGGCTGTCCAAGGTCAAACTGTAGTTCTAGAATCTTACAAATTTGCAACCAGTATAACATGAGTGTGAACATAAGAATATGAGTGGGATTTGTTTAATCTGGTACAGTATGGGTATCTATCCCTAAAACAGATATAGGCATTTTTTACATTATTTTTTTTACAGTAACAATCGGTTCAGCACGACATTCCTATATTCCTATATTCCTCGCTGTGAATATTCATTCCATCTGATAATCAATAAATAGATTATATTTATCCCGTCTACAATTAAATAAAATATAACCGTCCATAATTTCGAAGTTATTATAATTATTACTTCATAATTGAATGTTTTACGAGACCCACACGTCTCCTTTACCTTGTACCCCCGAAGTTCGCCTAAATGTTCTCCTAGGTAGTGCGATCTGCGTCGTCGTACACCACACGTGTAGCCATTCTCACGTGTCGATCGCCGCGCCATTATCGTACCCGATGAAGCGAGCAACTGGAATGATGTTCGCTAAGGATTAACTTCTCATATCCTCGTAGACAGATGCGGTGAGCATTCATCAAATTCAAATTCAAAGCCAAATATTTTATTCTGTTGTAAAGTTTTTACATACACTTAATGAATGTCAAGGGTACAGTGTAAAATCAGTACATCCCCTTTGAGGCCCTGTTGGCTAACGTTGACCGAAAGAAAAAGCCGGCGGAAGACTACTCTCGGCACTCTTTGATCAACCATTGATCATTTAAGATCCTTATAAATTAAGATCCTCATAGAAGTATACATTGATTATTAAATCAACCACTAACAATCATCAATCTACAGACGGATCTCGCTAAATAAATACAAATCTGGTTAACCTGATATACGAGTATGTATTGTTTGCGACACACTGTCGCTAGAGAACCGGAATATCTAAATACGACTTATTTTGTTTTAATCTATGTAATGATATAATTATAAACAATTTACAATATATTTTATAAACCTACAACTACAATCTATAGAGAGTTCGCATCCATGCGGCATGGTGTCAAAAACGCTGGCCACATTCTGGCGCTGAATAGTGATCGCACTTCTCTGCACAAGATATGAACGATCTTTCGAGTCATTCACAGAGTGGAGTAAACGTAGAACGAATTATTTGTTTTTTCTTATTTATTTATCACTTTAAAAACTTAATTAAAAACGATTTTCTACAAAACATCAAATTTTCACAGTAAAATATGTACATTTGAAGTTTTCCTACAAATAAGCGAAAGGTCTAAAAAGAAAACAAACTGGATAAACGTCGTTACTTCCTCAGCGACGTAAAATATTATGTTGGTAAATTGATGTGCAGTGAGGCGCATATATTTGACGTGACATGTAAAAATGGCGGAGAGGCCTTTTCCAGCGGCGCTGGAACCGCTGAATTCACGGAAACTCCTTTGATCTCGCACAGGCTGCTCCACTACAGAGACGTCGTGTTGTTTACCCGCTCCTGTGACGCGGAATCAATACGCTTTTGATCCCTTTATTTGCTAATACATAATATGGAATGATTATAGGGGATTAGATTGATCTCGATAGTCGTTTTAAAATTGTTAAATCAATGGGTCAATATATATACGTTCATATTATTATCTCAAAACTAAGCTTATAATAAATGACAAAGTTTTTTATGTTGAAAAAACAGAAAGTGAGTGTAAGGGTTATTGGTTATAAAAGTTATTTACTGTTTATTTATATACCAATTTTGTGTTATAATTAATTTGATTTACATTTATATTAAATAATAGCTAATTCATAATTTAGAATCAATGCATATGACAACACTGGTATCTGACGAGATTATAAAAAGGTATGTTGAGGGTATTCGGGAGTTCAGTTGACGGGAAGCAAAAAGGTGAATTGGAGTGAGGAAAAGTGTATTAATGTAGTGATAAAGAGTGTAATAATAAATGTTAATAAAATATTCAAGCCATAATTGGAAGTTTTCTTACATGAGCTTGCAGTCATCTGATGTTAAATGGACTCTGCGGCTCATGAACATCTACGTCCATCATCAAAGAAGAGTTACATGCTGCGTAACGTGCATCGCCTTGCCTGTAACCGGCAACCGCACCTCTCCAACCGAAACACGAGTAGTACTTGACAGTGGATTGTGAGAGCGGCGGTGGTACCACCCTGGTCGAACTGCAGTTCTATCACTTTTTATATAAGAGTAACAATCAAAATATTTATTAATATAACCTAACCTAACTGTTGCAAGGTCCCTAAGAATAGTTATGGATTTAAAATATCTGATGGATATTTAGGGGCCATTTTATGGCGTTCAAAACTTTTCTTTTCTTCTAATTGAATCGTCGATTGAATATCGGGACTAAAAATTTCAAATAAAAAGTTTCCAAAAGTGGATACCAAATACACCAATAAAACTTAATCTTCCTTGTATTGCGGTTAAGTTGGTAGTTATTTTTTAGGAACATTTCATGAGCCCAGCGAAATAATGGTTCGCTCTCTATTGGAAATTATCCTATGTGACACCGGAGGCCTCTCCGGCGACATCTTCCACTGAATCAATGGGGCGTTTTTATGACTACATGGGGACCCTATAAAGGCCCGTCCTTTTGGGGCGTATATTATGATGTCAACCGCTAATACGCCTCGGGTACTTAGAGTCACAAAGTTGCAATGGGAATATAAGATTTCCGACTGACAGATTAAAGACAATGTAAATACGTTACCAAGCTTCTTTATTTTTGATTACAATAATATTTTATTAATACGAAAAACTTATATTTGCCATATAAGCATTATTTTTGCTATTGCATAATTCTCTTATTTAACAACCTCTTTAGAAAAATCTTTATTATTTCAAAAGTACGTACTACACGTTTGCTCTCCTTCAAGTTTAAGGAGAGAATTAAGACGATTCTGTACTGGAATTAAGTCTAAATTAGAGGACAGGAATGTATCATGCTACATGTTTAAATAATTTTTAAGCAAATTAACATGCATTTAGTTTTTTAAACAAATCTGCATACAAATTCTTTGAAGCCGTTTTTTTAGTTAAAAGTATGAAGCAACAGGAGGTATTTAAAGATTAAATCAAGCATACATTTATCTTATAAGCATAATTTCAAAAGCTTTCATACTGAAAGACATCCCAGATTACCTTCACGATGCCGAGCCTTATCTCACTGCCGGCTAATTAATTACCGCGCTAATTCGTTTTGATGCCGCGCTCGGTGTCAAAGCATTATGTAGGGATGTCATAGCTGACAATTAAAATATTTATCACTTATTTCTTTTGAAAGAAATCTATTTTAAAAGAAATGCAAGCGAATTGGTAATCGATTACAAGTGTTCATTTTTTATGTGAGATGAGTAGCAAACGAATATGTAAACCACCTGATGTTAAGTAGTCGCAGCCCATAGACATTCACGTACAACCACCAACACGACTAAAATCACATCGGAGCTCGAACATGGATACGTTACTACTCCTGCGGACTAAGATGGTCGCGATTATGAGGGCGCGATCATACGCATATGTCCGTGGCAGACGGTCTACCTGATAGAGTACTGTCGCCTATGGATATTTACAACCAAAGGATTCACCAACGCCTCGTCGGAAAAAGATTACTCTTTGCACCTCTTTTGAACAGTCATGGCGTTCGAGGAATATCTCGGGAGGAAGTTCGTTCCACATCTTGCACGTACGAGGTAGAAATGAACACGAAAACAGAAATGCAGATGACAGCCATGATTCCAGTAGATAAAAGAGTTGTTGAGTCAAACAGTTTTCAATACACAGCTTGAGCCCAGATCATCATCATCATCACCATCATTTGATCAATCAGCTTCGTATAAAATAACGTTCTGCTCTCAATGTGTTTAAAAACCCAAATTTAAAGTCACGAGCCAAGTTATTTTTGAATTTTTATTCACGCGTCCAAAACCGTACCGAAGTGTTTTCTTAGTCACTTTGACACCTCCTAATTAGACAACGAGATCGTGAACAAATTAACTAAATGACAAACTTTTTTTGTTCGAGGTTGTCATGTCAATTTAATTCGAGGGCGACCGTCTGTCCGCCCGTCCGAGCGCCGAGCGCCAGGCACTTTAAATTGTTTGTTTTATGTTGTTTTATTAAAAGCACCGGTGCAGATTTGAGCATAATAAGAGTGGAACGAAATTAAATATGACTCATCGGTACAAATAAAAATCAATTTCCGTATGAAAGATCAACACTTGAAGACTGTTCGTCCGATTTGAATGATTTTTTTTATGTACGTAATTTCTGGGACAAAGTTTGCATGAAAGAAAAATAAAAGAACAGTCACTGGAAAAGAAGGGAAAATTTTGTCGTATTTTTTGTATGAAGGTCTGAATAAAAAAATATATGACACACAGTTTCACAGTTCTGCTTTCACGTGTTTTCTTTGTAATAATATCTCATTTTCTTCATCAATAAATTACACCTGCGCGGAACCGGGAGGGTCGCTAGTAGAAAATTAATGCGCGAGGTGATAAATAAAACTATAAAATTGCATTCATAAAATTAAATTTATATATAGCTTGTTTAGGTAAGTAAATTATTAAAATCAGAAGCTTTATGACTATAGATCACTAATAGATCACTACAAATAATTATATTTCTAGATAATACGCTAGATTGTTGATTCTTCTTTGTAACATGAGGTTACATATGTAGTTATACATGTTTGTATTTATTTAAGTATATTCGTAATTACGTGATTAAGTAATATTACTATGTAAATTGTGTGCCTTTGTCTCTTTTCCCTTTTCTTCTCTCTTTTCATTCTCCTAGATTACAATGTAGTCTTTTAAGGACCATCAACAGCGATGAGGCCACCATTTCTACGATCGTATTTCTATTGACCGTTACCCTGTATATATCTCAATGTACAATTATTAATATTTGTATTCGTAGTTAGTTATTCGCGATCCATCGATTGTACACCAAATGAAATAAATTTTATAATTACAATATCATCAAAAATCAACAACAGAAAGTACGAAAGAGTATTTTGCATTTTTTCCTTGTACATGTCATTCAAATGTATTACAAGGATAATTTTTATTCTGTTTTCAACTATAAAATAGAGAACAAACATTTTTATACTCTTTTAATATATCAGTTTACCATTTTTATACTTTTTATGTTACATTATTTAATTTATTAACTTGTCTGCATATAAACATTAATCTCTGCTTTTTATTGTAGTCAAACCCGAAATAATCTTGTCTACCCGAGTATTTGGAACTTACCCGTCCACTTTAACCTACTTTTATTCGAAGAAAAGCATAATTTCCTTTGAATCCCAGTAGGCTTCTCGGCGGCAGAACTTAGCGAAAGTTGGTAACAAATTTATCAGCTGCATTCATCTCCATCGGAAGTTACCGACATGTTTCACAAAGTTGCGCTCTCCGCCGAAATATCGAAATATTTTTTTCACTGAAAAATCGTTCTTTGCTTATTCTTATCTCCATTTATCTCTGTTTTGCGATGTGCTCTTTTTGTAATTATATTTATGTGAATTAATATTGTTTGATTTTTTATTGCCTCATTAATTGATTACCTCATTTGATTACCTCATATTGACTATGAATTTGTTTTTATTTTTGTAAAAAATTAAATGAAATGAATTTAAGAAACGATAACACATTTCAACAGTCGTTAAATAATCTCTGCAGCCCGTGTATATTTATGTCCAATCTTAAACAAAACTAAAGTCCCGACCGTTATCGTTCATAGATGCATTGCTACCCCTAAGAACTGATATGGTCACCTCGCATGCAAGTGAAGCAACCGCATCATAAGAACCAGCAACAGAAATACAAGAACTGTTTTACGGCAGATAAGGAGGGCGGCGGTGGCACCAGTCGATCTGATGTTATACCACCCTTGGAGTAGATTGTAGTAGGTAAAAGCCGTTCCCAACTTTCTCAACGTCCATCAAAGTTACAAATGTTGAAAAATGACAGAAACATTGCATAACTAAGCAACTACTTATCTCATTTTATCAATAAGACGGTATATATAGAGTTTGACCGAATAATTAATCCGTTATCGTACCTAATTATACCATAATTAGCTGAAGCATAATTTATTCATCGCGAGAATAGCTTAATTAAGTATACAAGTATCGATAAAGTAGAGCCGCCGATATCTCTGTGGCGCCGGCCTATCGCAAACGATATGTCATTTAATCGGGTTCCAGAGCTGTCAGCACTTTTTGTAAGCAATTCCATGTGTCGGTGCACTTATTCAGTTCTAGTTTTTATCATTAGGTAAAAGTTGTTGAATCTTAATAGAGGACGTCGAGCGGAAATCTTGCGACATACATTTTACTCAATACATATCGATAAAAATATGTAATTATATTTAACACCCTCAAAAATTATTATAAAAACCTAACCTACATAATCTACAGAGAATCCCTATTCTCGTGTTGAATAGCCATATGAAATTGAGGCGTGAAATATAAATAAGCTCTTTTGTCCCCAGAAAAAGGACCAAACATGACATCTATGTACATGTATCGACCATTTGCAGCAATAAAGTGACGTTACACGAATTAAGTACTTAATATTTAGTATACGGTGTAAATTTATATATCATAATCAAAATTTTAAGCAGAAATATTCATAACTTATTTCGAGTATTCAACTTAGATTTCAAACGTTTTTTAGAAGGTATACGTGTATATTTGTGTGTGTGTGTGAGAATAGCAAATGAGGATGTAGGCCATCTGATGGTTAGAAATCACATCTGAGATCATAACGTACTCGTATATAAGGTTGAGGACCGAATCGATCGCCGATGATCATTTCCAAACGGTAAATGTAGCCGGCAACCACGCGGTAAGGCGGATTATGTGGGTGGCATTGGTACCTCCCCAGTTGAACTGTAGTTCTCTCTCCTATGAAATGTGAAATCCATGTATATTTTTTCATCTATAGGTATTATTTCGTCATTGTTCTTATCGCCCAAAGGTCGATTGGAAGAGAGCGCTTTTTGGTATAATAAATATTTATAAAGGTATGTTAAATATTTCTCACATATGAATGTAGCCCTCTACATTCCGATTGATGTCTGAACAAACAATTGCCGAAATCTTCGCGGGGCTAGCACGTGACCTACATGTAGCAACACAGCAACTTGTACTGCTCCCTCAAAGGAAACAAGCCCTTTTGTTTCGGGAATAAGGTCCTAATCTGTGGTATATTTACGTGTACTAGTTGAGAAGGGTCAGTGGTTCCCATCGCATAAACAATGATTCGAATCACGTTAGTGTCGCCGTGGCCTTGCACGCTAGCGACCACTCAATTCTGGCATGGTGACATCTCTATTGCCCACTCATTAAGAATCAGATTATGGCCATGACTTCATACGTTTCAGACGTAGAGACGACGTTCATAATTTTATGGACTACGTTTAAATCGATGAACTTCATTTTTTCTCTCGACTGTTTCTTTTTTTGGAACGTCTTTTATTTTGATATTTATACGTTTTCTTTCTGTTTCTCCTACTTCCTACAAATATAAATGGGAAAGATTATTCGGGTATATGGATATTTTTCATTCATTTACGCCAAACTGTACGGATTTTAATGCAACTTTACTACAATATGCCTTATAAGGCATATTGTGGTAAAGTAAAGATGTATAACATCAGAATAATATATGGGCTATGATAACTGTTAAGTTAGTCGGAAAAACTCTGTTATCTGCAAGTTATTTGCGAGGCATGCGCTGCAAAAACTGCAGGAGTTACACGAATGTAATTTATCGTGGAAATGTTTCTCTTGAATAGTTCTTAATAAAAGTCCGCGACAAACTTGTAGTGTCTAATCATAAAATACGGAATCATAAATGCTATACTCTTAATTTGATGTCTTATTTTCAATGCACATTTCACCTGTAAGGTATTATATTTATACAGACGAAGTTAAAACTAAATGCTACTTTTTATATTTTTATTGCTGATTTAATTTTAGTTGTATCCATTCATTAAATACTTATCTATTATATTCCATTTAAATTATGTGACAATAAAAAAAAACATTGTGAGATAGTTGACTAATCTACTGATCGGTATCGATTAGGACTTATTAAGCTTTTTTTCTCTACAGAGAAAAAAAAGCTTAAGTTATATTTAAATAAATATTGAATATACATACTTAGTAATGTATAATCGTAGTATTATGTAGTCGTCTGTTTCCTAAATAAATAAAGAAAAGTTCCAACTTATCTCTCTTATAACTCTTAGGGTCCGAATATGAGACTAAATTGAAATAAGAATATTTATATTATCTCATTTGTAGTTGACGTACAGATTTGGAAGTGACCACAAAACATGTGGATTGGTTTTTTCAATTATAAGATAAATCAGTTCACATTGTCACTTATAAGATTCAAATTGCATGCAATGACAGACGAGGCGTAACATTATTAAATTTGGTATAACTTGCCACCGTGTCTATTTGACATGACTGGCTGATACGTTTTATATAAAACGGGTTTCAAATAACAGTAACCCCGTTGGTTAGGAAAAACGTAGTCGCTCAGAAAATATGAAATTTGGCGTATAAATTGATAGGACGGCGCACCGCCTGTCGGTAATACATCGGTATATACGTGAAAAATTCAATTTGTGCTCCGATGTTGCGACACGTGACGCGACCCGCGTCATGTCATATTATGTTCGGAAAGCACTTCGGCGAAACGATACCGACACAAGATTTCTGGGTATTAGGCCTCGTAGCACCGTTAATGGATTATTTATTTGCAGGGTACGTTCTGCGTGGTGCTATTAGCTTGGCTGTTTCAAATGAGTAGAAATTCTTGCGTATCCTTCAATTTTTTTCAGATTAGCCTAAAGAAAAGGTAGACGAGCCAACTGGTGGACATAAGTCACGATTACCGTTGGACATTTGCAACACCGGAGGAGTAGCCAATGCATCAGTAGCTTTGAAGAAGTGTGCACTTTTCTTTACGCCTTTTTTGAAAAGCCCCATGTCATAACTTTCAGGGAAAAGTTGTATACATACCTCACATTACTTGCGAGGTGATTATTCTAGTCCTCAAAAGTAGCATGGTATTGGTAAATAGGACACAGATGAAACTCCTGTTCTATATATATTTGTTTACAAAGGTCCATAGGCGGCATTAACCAGTTACCATTGCATGGACAATCATATTATATCACACAGTTATATCATTAGATAAAAAAAAAATATTTTTATCTAACGACGTAACCGTCATAACAAACAGACCAATAGGAATAGGAATACTATATTATAAAGTATTTTTTTTATAATATAATAAAAATTATTTTTTTAATAAAATAAAAAGAATAGTCTACTAGCTTTACACACTTTTAAGCAGTGCCCACTGGTGATTTAGCATCGATGTCGTTTTTCTTCATATAAGAAAGGTGGAGCAGAACAGTATATCTCTTGGTTACCTGAAGACTCTGGTACTACTAGAATGTGATCTATAACTTATAGTGGCCACTTCACATGAAACTGCATGGCAGACATTAAATTCCATTACAAAACAAAATATGCACATACCAATAAAATATGGTACTTTATAAATATTCAGTATCAGGTATCCAACCATTCAGTATCAGGTATTCTGTATGCTCATTTTCTTAAGATAAATAATAAATACCAGGTTCAATTATACTTCTCATTTTGACTTATCATGACAATGTTTAACACTTCAACTGGTGATATCTTCCGTTGCACCCGACGTAGACCGTGGGAGTTGTATCGTGGTGTAGCTAAAATCTGTAGCTGTGTGCCGGCTGTGCGCAGGCTGTGTGCCGACCGTGTGGGGCTTCGCTAACGAGCGCGTTCGGGCGCTAATGCAATCAGCAATCAGAACACACGGACACTGCGACTGGCGACATACACCGACTGTCCCTATATTGACTGACTAACGTTATACATTGGCGACTGGAAGGTATTTGTAACATACAGAAACATGAATAGCGTGGTTGTATTGTAACTTACAATTGATATTTGGAAGGGTTGATAAGGCAGATGCCTTTTTTTAGTTCTTAGTCAATAGTACCAATGCATGTGTCTACCTATACGTAGGAGATATATTTTATATGGAGTTGGTAACAAATGTTAATGGATAACAGCATTTAAAATTATTTCATTCTCTGTAGTTACTTTTAAATCACTTATATTTTTAATCAACTTCAAAAATGGAGTAAGTTCTTAATTCGGTTATTTTTTTTTATTTTTGTTGTCACAGAATTCAGAACATACGTACATATTAGTGCGAACATTGCTACTATGAAGCTGAAATACAAATAGTTGTAGTGTTCGTAATTTTACACCATTAATCACCACTCATACTTTAACTTAATCTTGACATTTTTTGCTTAGATCCTTCGTTTCAGTGGTCACTAGCGTGCCTCCAGCGTTGATATGATCCAGCGACTGATTGCCGTCGTCAACACTGCTCAGGTACACATAGCAGTGTGTACATATGTACATATGTACTCATGGTACATAAGCTCAAAGTACTGTGCTGTGTATTATTAGCCCTCCATTGATCGTGTAATCGTGTGATGGTCCATTTGAATACCAATCAGTAATTTACAGGTGTTACCATAATGTATTGAACTAAAACCGTCGCGGAATTTATACGTTTTACTATATAACGGGTAGTCAACGCTTAACGGGGGTTAACGCTTTTTATTGCTGATATTACGAACCAGTTGCATGGCTCGTGGTCACGGCTAAAGCTAATAAAGGGCATTAGTCGTGAGCACCCGTTATATATACTTACTACATAAGTAGTATATTGTTTTTTTTGTTCATTATCATTATTATTTTCGTTTATTTATGCCGTCTAGTTCTAAGTGTTGCATTTTATTTGTATTCTTTGTTATATATTTGACATATGTGCTGAACAGTATGTATAAGCAAATAAATGGTTTCTTTCTTTCTTCCTTTCTTTCTATTATATTCAGAGCACGTATAGGTCTTAAGTTGACTTTTATACGTTATAATGTTCATTATGCTTCAGTTTCATAGTAAATTAATGTAGTAACCGAGCAAACAGTTCACATTATATCCACGGTCATGTGACATGACGTGACAATCTCACAACTGCCAACGTTAAAGCCCTATTAACATTTACTGGATAACTTAAAAATATAATCTGATAAGTGATTTCTGTGCTCACATATCTCTGTGTCTCACCACATCACATCACATCTACATATGTATGTGCGTGTTTGACACATCACATTTGTGTGTTCGTAAAGTAGTAACATTTTTGTGAATACTCATGTGTATAAATATTTTTATATACCTGAGTCTATTCTATCAAAAAGAGAAATAAGTGAGTGTAAGTATAAAATAAACCAAGTCCTTGTCAGCTCTGAACAAATAAAGACTTGACATCGTCGGCAATGCGTGGAATTTGAAGTACTAAGGTCCATATTTAAAGTAGTAACAAAATGTAGCAACAGTTTCTACTGAGTCAGCGTCAAGGACTTGCTTCATAGTCAACGAGAAGCGTTTATCTAACATTGTTGTTGCCAATCAAAATTTATTAACATTTTAATAAATTCAACACCTTTAGAAAACTATCTCCTTTCCTCTTCAACCCAAGTCAGTCTGTCGGTGTATTGACAACTGCAGTGTTTTAAATTAAATTAAATTAAATTAAAAAAAACTGCAACTTAGACATGGCTGATAAATTAATGTCATTTAGAGGTCATTTAAATTGTTACAGACTAGAACTAAATTTCACATTAGATATTGATTCAGATGAGAGATCTTTTTAACATCCTTCTAATCAAAAATAAATGTTTAATTTACATAATGAGATAGGTAAAAATCAGTAAGGCGTCCAAGTAATCAACTTAACCAAGCATATTCTTTGTCAACATTAATGATTTGACAGTTTCTTTTGTCCTTCAGCGATGCGATAGTTATTCACTTATCTCTGCTCGTTTTATATCTGGCAAGTTAAGAGACAAACTTTAGGTCAAGTACAGACGAGATACTCGAAAAATGGATCGTAGAACCAGTACCATTCGCCAGTCATTTGAATAAACACGGGCGAGGCACGTTCAATTGTTATTTTAATGCAACAAGTTTCCAGATCACGGATCTCGTTCAAAAGTTGCTTGTTATAAAGAGAAGGCACCCGTAAATATATCGACTGTATATATGTAGATTAATAATACCTTTTTTCCGTAGCATCACTCGCGCAAAAGTGGATATTATAACACGTTTCAATAAATCGAGCCATATTTTTACTCTTTATGTATATATAAAGTAAATTTATGAAAGAAATTAAAAAAAACATACAATCTTGCCTTTTACCTCCTTGAGGTTGAAATCTTATCTATCTAGTAATAAAAAAATACTTTTCTTCTTGTTCACTTCTGCTATATAAAAGTCTGCGTTTCAGGATTCTTATTTCAGCGGTTTCTGTGTATTAATCTCTGCATTAATCAGCCACAGTCGCTAATGTAAGGCGGGATGTAATTATACTACTCTATAACTACTACTGCTAGTAAATGAGTACCAAGTAGTATAACATGTACATAGATGTAGGTATAGTTAGATCGACGGTATTTCAATTCCATTACAATTAATGTAGCAACACACTTCAGCGTAATTATTTAATTCTCGACACGTTGTATCTAGCTTATTATACATAGTTGTACTATCCTCTAAGGGATCTCGCGAAGCCAGAAAATTAGGAGCATTTAAAAAATCTGTTGCAATTTTTGTGTAAACGTAAATTTTCGCGAAATAACGCCTCATGAGTTGCATTCGTTACTGAAAAAATGAAATTCGCCACTTAGCACAAGTACTGCTATAAAATATTACACGAGTCGCATTTTAAAATATTCTAAATCTCAGAAAATAATTTGTCACAGTCATCATTTCAAATACAAATTGAAATATTTTATTTTATTATAAGTTATTAATATATACTCAAAGAATGTCAAGGATACCATTTAAAATCAGTACATTGTATACTTTGTTGGATTCGTCATTACTGTATTCTATATTTAGTCATTAATGACTCGTTCTGTCACATGTCCTCACTCCTATCTTGACTGACCTCAGATTAAGTAATTGATTATTGATTGGGTCATTAATTCACCACGATGGTCCAGTGCGGATCGAAAAACACATACTTGTAAGAAATTTATGGAGAACATTAAGATATGCAAACATTCCTCAAATTTATTTCCTGCACCTGTCAAGCAAGTAATTAATTTGTAATAAATTTATAATGAAATAATTTCTAATAATAGTCATAACAAAATGGAATACGTATAACATTAAAATATTTTGTTTAATTATAAGGTATTTATTTACAGTTAATAAATGTCAAAATTACAATGTAATATTAAGACGGTCAAGGAATTATGTTGATATATATCAACTTACCCTGATATTGGTCCGTTTATGGTCGAAACACGTGTTGGTCGTAATGTGTATAAAAGTATACAATAATACTTTATTCACTTTTACCTATCTCTACAATGAATGCATTGAAATATGTATATACCATTACAGATGGTGTACCGGATTGTTGCAAAGTAGTTTTAACAATAACTTAATGTAAATGAGGTTATCGGCTTCGAGCGCCATGTTATCCAATTATGCTGGAAGAACTTTCATAACAGGAGACGTTCTTTGCCAAAATTAGGTGAAAATTTTAATCATAATAGATATGACAGCAATGACGTAATATATTGGTGTCGGTTGGTCCGTGCGCAGCGGTCCCACAGCGGGCGGAGGCACCTGTCAACGCCGTGATGGATGACGATCGATCGCGAGAATCGAGCGCACTCTGTCATACTGCTATATCACTATGCCACTTTTTCATATTGTACCTTATTTATTGCTAGCTACTGCGTGACTTCGTTCACGTGGACTTGAGTTTTCGGGTTTTTCAAATTTCCTAACTTCAAAAAGTTAATTTGTACTCACTGCGCAATCTTTTGATATAAATTTTTATTTATAGGCCGACGCCAAATTTAAAGTGAATTTTAGGCAATACATGAGAGAAAACAGCTCAGCAATTTCCGAGCGCGCATATTGTTATGGGTTCTATTGCATTAAAAAGAGTGCTAAAAATAGTTTTACTCATATATCTTCCATATAAGGTACACATTTATTAAACAATTGTGCAGGTAACTGAACTTAAAACCTAAACATGAGCTGCAAGTGGAGGAGGAGGAGGAGGTGGAGCTGGAAACTTAAAGAAAGTAAAATGACTTAATAAGTACTTCGTATATTATTATACTCAGACCACACATGATTACAATGCAGTGATTATCGTAATAATGGTAAGCATAGGCAGCGACCGGGCAGCGCTGTGCGCGCAGTGTTCGCTGCTATTTATTTGTGCGCGCGCCACGAATAGATCGCTCCTGTATTGGTCATATACTTCACGAAGCGAAGTCACACGAATGTTCAGACAGGTACACTAGCTGGGTAGACAGTTGACGAGCAGAATCCGTGCTGCCCACTAAACAGTGGAATCGGCATCGTTATATTGTTTTTTTTTTATAAATTAATATAGCGCTGTTACGTGAAATTATCAATGTAAAGCCGCGCGACCTCTACTCCGCAGGGTAATCACCCCCTCGAGCAAGAGCCCTGGTAAAGAGGGAATCCTTGAGGCCCGAATAATCCCTATCTGTCTTCTCTCCCGCGTAGAGGTGACAGTACCGCTTGGTATGAGTAGCAGGCTAGGTGTAGGAAGTCCCCTGTTTCGTACGTTTAGACAAGCCAATACATACAGCGAGCATTCTGGCCACTTGATAATGAGTATTAGCTGAAGCCCATGAAGATCTACCATATTTAAAGCATTTTAATAATATTTCTAATTTAAAGATGAAAGACAGAAAAATGAATAGTAATGAAACTGGTACGTGTAAGCCAGTGTCATTAGGTAAGAAAGATTATGTGTTTCACCATTGTACGTAATATATGCATGTTCATTTCTATGTCACCGTGTATACGCGAAACAGATGTACCAAGTTGGATAAGATTCACGTCGATAACTTCCTCATACAAGCAAGAGTGTCACTGAATAAATTAAAAAAAAAAACACGTAATTGCAAACTTTGGACGCCATATTGTCAATAGTGACTTTTGGTTTTCTAAACCCATGGAGTATTTCATCGAATATTTACACAGATCATGTCTATTTCTTATGTTATGTCTAAAACAATACGCTACATATATTTGCTACAAAATGGCGTTCCACCTGAAATTAGCGGTGTGAAGTTGCTGTGTTTTGGTCTGAATAATACAAGGTCAGAAATATTATAGCAGAGATACTAATATAAACGATACTTGTCGGAATTACGGCATTTAAAAATGGTTAGAATTTCTTAAATATTAATGTTACAGCGATAATAGTTCGTAGCTAATGTATCTGATACTGGCCACTTCTATTGTGACGTCACTCTGCTTGACCGCGTCCTGCAGTGCACGTTTTGATTGAGTCCACAGTTTACGTTCAACACTAGCCCGCTTGTTATTTCTACACCTCAAACTTTGCTACTTACGCCCAAAACGACTCACATCGCGCTGACATGAACAACAAAACCTACCTTCAGCCTCAGCAGTAAGGTTCATATTCCATTGGCAATAATATTGTTTGTAGAAGCAACCGGCCGGCTATATTTGACAGGTTTATCGACTGGCAACGGACGCCGCGTGTGAGGCGAAATGAACTGCCATAGTATTAACTGCGGTCGAGTAAGACATTATGGAGTTAATTGCGAGATGATATCGCAACTGAACATTGTAATTGTAGGTGTTCGCTTCAACACTGCAGCGTCGATGTGTTTAATACTGTAAATACTAAATTTTATAAATGTTTTTACTGCTTTGCAACTTTGTAACGGGATATAAATAAGATTCAGTGCAGGATAAGTAACGGTAAGAATAAATGTACATTACATAAATTGCCAGAAATTATATTCTGTTCAAAGGAGTATAAAAGGATTTTCAAAATGTTAGTACCTTTACGGTTCGATCAATAATCATTGCCATGCCCATTTAATTTTCTAGCTTTAAGGTGGGAGAACTATAGTTCTACCGGGGAAGTACAACCACCTGGTGTTCTATCGCCTACCCAGCTCTGTCCAATGCAATTGCATTTCTGATTACGAAACTGAATAACATCATGACATTACATTGCGCATTAGAAAATAAACATGACTCCCCGTAATAAATTAGGATACGTGTCCTTAACCATAACGGAGCGTATTTTAATATGATTGATACACAGAATCTACAACAAATAGAAATGCAAATGCACTTTACGAAAATATGTAAGAGTCTTCTATTCGGGAATCAATTTAAAGACAGCAATTTAGATAAAGCTTTGCGGAAGAACTTTTTTAAAATTGTCGTGATTTATTTATTAGATATTTCTTTATAGGTCATAGTTGACGATTAAAAAGTTACAGATTTATTTATAACATACTAAACATACGTATTTTAGTATGCACAAAATTTACATCTACAAGTACTCAGTTTTCAATCATTAATACAATGTATTATACGAAAATGTATATCGTTAATGCAAAAAGAAATGCGAGATATTTAAAAAATATTACTTCAATAAATGGGTGTAAATGTATAATATCATTCGAATTTCGATTTCGAATTAAAATGCCAAAAATCCGCGAGAGTAGTTGCAGAAGACATTTCTGCTAGCCTCTGCTCTGTGGCCCGAGCTGAATAAAACTAACAGGGTATAGTGAGGCGATCCATCATTCCAGGAGCCCGTCTGCGACAATTGGTCGTGATTGATCATAATTTAACTTCTCGTTAACGCTTTCTCCTTGCGACATTGAGCAAAGGGTGAATTGGACGCGTGAGGAGGAAGTTCCGACAGCCAGTTGCCCATCTTTCCGCTTTAATCTCTTTATTGATATTATTTCTTTATATAACAGTTTCCCTGCGGCGTAAAACATCGCTATGTCTTGTGCGATGCAACGTGCTTGCGGCTGATACACACTTGTGTCGAACGTACAAATCTGTATGGATTACGGCGAACAAAAGTTCGGTTTTTTACGTCGGCGCTACTACACTAGGATCCGACGTTTCGTTTACGTATTCGTAGATGATACACAGATGCTAAAAATACAATATTTCAGTGAATTGTCGACGTATCTTCAGTCTAGAGAAATAAGTTCCACTCTAGTTCCGCCTCCCGCAACGATGACCCGATCTAATATATAAGCATCGTATCAAAATGTTAATACCTCCGTGGCCATCATAATCCGCCGTAAAACTCTTGTGATTCAGTTAGAAGAGCGATTGCCAGCTACAAGTACACATAAAACGACCGTTTTAGTCCTCAGTAATAGCAACGTACGTTAGTCTACGTAGGTCACATAGAACTTCAGTCTTATTTAAGGATGGATGTGGATGTCCATGGGATGCACTGGTTCACAGTTAACATCAGTAGACCTGGATGCTCGCTTACTACTCTTCTCGCAAAAAATAGATTTGCATTATAGTTATAGCGAACTATAGTTCTATTGCCTATTCAAATCCAAGATCCAACATGATATACTGAATATAGTCCCTTATTATATAGCCTTACCAAGGATCACTGAAATAGTATGTGGTAGTAACCACAAGGCATAAAGAAGGAAATATAAAAGTTGGAAGAATATGTTCCACAGAGGACTTACACTCTCACACCTATATCTAGCGTAGAGAAATTATAAAGTTTCCATTGATTTATTTCACTGAAAGGTGCAATTGCCGGCTCAGCTCAGTTGAGACCATCGATCATCTCAGTCCTCATAGGAAATAATACATCTGCGAACGTTTCAAGGTAAGTTATCTACATGTAATCGTAGTAATTACTACATATAATCGTTACAGATGTAATGGTTAAATATGTGGTTAAATAAAATATCGATTTCCAAGTGCAAACATTTCTAAGCAATCAGTCCCTCGTTTGATCGACGCCGCTAACAACAAAATTGTTGATTTAAACATCGCGCCGAGAATTGCAATCGCTATTCAGCGCGACAACGATCCTCCCTCAGGGCATGGACTCCCTGTAGATTGTTTAGGTTAGGCTTTTATTATAATTAGTTTTAAAGTATGCAATGCATATTTACTCTGCAGAAGAGGGCTGTTCGTCCCATCTACAGCATGGGTTGTAGATAATCTCTTACAGATAAATTGAAAGAAATCAATATCCTTACATTCCCGTCGCAATATATTTATGAACATATCATGTACGTACATAAAAATAGACCTAACTTCGTTACTTATTTAGATTTACATAGTCCAAATTGTGTTTCTACTAGGAACGGCCACAAGCTTGCACTGCCTAATTGCAGGCTTCACAAGACAAGCCATTCGTTTATCGGCATATCTGTGAAATTCTATAATGAAATTCCAGACAAGGTTCAATCCCTGCCGTTGCATGAATTCAAAAAAACTGTAAAACAGGTCCTATGCCGAAAAGCTTATTATGAAATTAAGGACCATTTAAATTAATTTGAAGAAAGCCTGCGACTGAGCCTACCTCACCGGGCTATTTCCATTTCCCATGTAATAGTTTTATTTACTCGAAATTGTATACAGATGACAGTGGAAACATTCTGACACACACGATTAGCTGTCTCGTGTGCTCACCATCTTTCTAAAGTTGTACTTTACGTTGTACCCTTGACGTTCATTAAGTGTATGTAAATGCCTTACAATGAAATAAAATATTTGAAATTTAATTTGAATGACACATAAAGCGACAGTGACACTTATAAGGTGGACTGTATGCAGTTCTGCTACATACATTTAATTTTTTTTAACATTTAACAAAAAGAATAAGCACAAGAGAGGGTAAACGGAAGCTCGGCCAAAATAAACGGTACCTTGTTTAAACTAAAATATCCGTTTCTGTAAACATTATTCCGTAGACAAACGTCAATCCCTTATCACAATAGTATTGAACAGGATGTCCTAATGTATTCACCGGTTTAAGTCAACACAGCCCGCCTTATCGCCGTGCCTAAGTATCTCTATAGGACAAAATTGTCTGTCCGCTTGTATACTCGAATAACGAGACACTTATTCAGTTTTAATAATTTTCTAATATCTAAACCGCCAACAGTATGGGAAGATAACAGGCTAAACAGAAATAGCTAATATTTAACAACTGTATTAATTTACCACAACATAAAAATGAATTTGAATTGAACCTTAAAAATAATTATAATACAAGCCTAACCTAAACATACATATGTACATTACTACAGGCGTTTTTATCAAGAACGCTGATCGCATAGCTGCACTGACTAGCGATCGTAATTCTCTGCGCAAGATTTAAGCCAAATATTTTATCATCTGTAACTTCGATCTATTAATTGTTTAAAAATATTTTGTCATTTGATATTTTATTTAGGCATTAGATATGCGGGAGGGCGTTGCATATTGTACACCTCGAAATGTTGCGAAAGTTTAACACAATTCATGTTTTTCTATTTCACACGCATAGTATTTTTATAACTAAAATTTGTGAAATTTAAAAACTTTCGTGGTGTTATTAGTATTGCGTAGGCCTATTTCTATTGGCATTAACTAAAAACATGTTTTTGTTAAAATATATTTCCACCGTGAATGATTTACATACATTTAGGTTTTATTCAAATTTATGTGATGTTGACATTATTTAGAGTCGAAAATATTTCAGTAAATCTCTCATGAATCTGACGTCATGAGCGTAAGTCTTGTAAAATAAGTACTTAACTTTGTATGCATCCACGGAATGCCGTGAGTAACAGCGAGTCAACAAAATCCGTCGATCCGACAGTCAGATGCGCGGGCGCCTGCGTTTGCATACAAACAGATAAATTTGTCCATCGACGCCCGTTACCGTATTCGAATCAAATAAACATATACGGACGTATCATTCAATAATCTACCTTATTACTACCCGATTGAATTGAATTTTCTATGTTAATTCAAAACATTATAGCAACATTATTTCCGAGTGATATTTAAATTTCGAAACGTTTTATTCCCCTTTTTCGTTCTGTAATCATGTTGTTCTGCTTCTGGAATCACTTCATAAATTTGTATGCATTTGGTAATTTTAAACTTAATGGATTCGTTGATAGAGTCTCATTTAACTTGACAGTTGTCATTGTTATGTTAAAGTTTGGCTCATATTGCATGGAGCGGATGCTGCGGCGTTTAAATTTAGAATAGAATGTATTGGACGGATGCGTTCCCGAGGTGTAATATTGCACTAATGTCTTTGTTTTTTATTGCTGGCAACATTTACCACGAGAAACCGAGACGAGGCTTGACACGTTTTGACACACATTGAGAAAAGCAATGAAAGTTTTGTCGGCTATTGTACTGATATGTTGACGCTAGAATAGGACTCTTCCTGAAACACACTTAAGAAGGATTTTTGTATGGAGTACTGTAGCGCGGAGATGTACCAAATACACGAAATCTTCTTTTTTTATTTGTTAAAAGTGTAAAGAACTAAATACAAGTTGAGCTGTCATTACGGAGCATGCATCCACGTCTGACCTCAGAAAGCACTGAAGTCTTATTAACTGTTGTAGGTGTTAATACTCCTAAGCGCGAACTTCTAAGATAGTCGCTTCCCTTGTAAGAGTAACCGGCAGCCTCTCCCTTAAACCGTTACATAAGAATTACTTCCCTTAAATTATGAGGATTATATTATATTTATGATAGACTACCAAATATTTTTTTTTTACTGGACGAATATTTTTGGTAACTTGGCCAATAGAACTAAGCGAAAATTCTGTTTCATAACATAGTTGGTTCATTCTAAAATTATTTGTAATACGAGACCAAACTGTTAAACTGTGAACAAGCCAGCCGCGGCAACTATCCTGCAAATTGTTCTAACTCATTGCCGACTAACTTGTGCACAAGTGCGCTAATTACTCCAAATTAACATTCAGTAGAATTACCATATAGCTCCAACTGGGTAGCCATATTAAGCTACGAATAATTGTGGCGGCTGTTAATAATTTTGTACTTTTTACCCAAACGCAAGGAAGGTCAATCATTGTAGATGCCTGAAGACTAAGATGGTCGCCTCGCTTGTAAGTAAAGTAACCGCGTCTTTCCTAACGAAACACAAAAGGTGTGTTACAGATATTTTTTTTATGTGAGAAGACAGGGTGGTAAAAACAGATTTTGCAATCATATAAAAATACAATTATTGTTTATGAATTTTACTGCTTGTTCAAAATAAAAAGACGAAGAAACAAATGTTCTCATCATCTAGATATTAAACCACTTAAGCCACAGATAATAGCGTTAGCACGACCAGGATATTTATAAAAATGACGAAAAAATATATCGCATAGAAAACTTGTTACAACAATGTAAATTCTACCACAAAATTCTATCGAACATTTAGATGAAACATTCCCATCTTGTCAAAGTGACTAATATGACTAAAAGAAAAACGACAAAAACACGAATGTGTCTATGTCTGTGTCTAAGTGCAGACACTTTACTCGATGGAAGTCAATAAAACGAAGAGGGACGTTGGCGATTACAGCGACACCCGACGCGTGCAGACTTGCCAAACTGACTAATTTGCGGCGATGCGGGCTCGCTACAAGAGCCATTCCGTGAGTGAACACGATGAATTGCCATCATACCATCCAGCACGCTCTCTTGCTTTTATTGTTCTGTTTTAGTTGCCAAGTAGACAGACTATCCATAGTCTATCCATAATATCGAGGCTTCAAAACTTATCATAAGTTTGATGGACCTGTCGATAATGTCGATCAATCAATACAATTATGATGGATTATGAGGGCGGTAGTGGTACCTCCCCGGTTGAAATATATTCTCCCGCGTTTTAAAATAATAATAACAATAACCAATATTTAACAGTATTGCGGTCTCATTACTTCTAAACTATCGATGGCTTTCAATATATATCGATATTTTCGTATATTGCTATTAATATTATCGATAATGGCAATAAAACTCGGACTTTTACACCAACAATTAGGAAAACGTGATTTTAACAGTTGTTGGAATCTGGAAACAGTCGTAAAACCACCCGACGAAGTGACGACGTCATGTCTCTCTCCGTCAAGCCGCGACACCGCGACAGTGTATTTTAGTGTCGTCGTAAACGGTGACATTATAACGAGACACTTTTATAACCTTGTTGCAGATGATTATTCTGAGATTGTTCACAATGGGTTTTAGGAATTCGTACGCAGGTGTTCGGTGAAATTTAACGAAATCTCTTATCATCGTAACAACGTAAGATACACACAAGTAATTTAAAATAAAAATCTTTATCACTAATACATTAATACGGTGTAAATAAGTTTAAAACGACGGTTGTAACATTATTCTGCCGTAAGACCTAATACAAAATTTTAGATAACATAGAGAATAAAGCCTGGGATAGACCATCATTATAAATAGTCCTTAATCTATAAGAAAATATTTTGAAAATCGTACTTAATCTACTGTAAGGCAGCATACTAAAGCTAGTTTATATTACTATAATGGACAAATAATATATACATAAAAATATTATTATTATTTTATTATTGCGAAACGGGCATGCAGGCCTCCTGGTGTTAAGTGGTCACTGCAGCCCATGGACAACCAAGTCCAATCTCAAATAGGACAGAAGTTCTATTTAGGGATGGACGCGAATGCGTTCCTACTCTTGAGGACTAAGATGGTCGCCTCTAATAGTGTGTATCCGGCAACCACACCTCCCCAACCGAAACGCAATACATGAAGATCATGTCGCTTTACGGCGGGTTATGAGGGTGGCGGTGGTGCCGACCCGGGCGAGCTCTAACGGCTCTACCACCTTAAATAATATTAAAGATCTGAAAAGAAACCCTCCTTGGGTTTTTTGACAAATCTTCTTAGTGGAGGCTGCGTTTCGGACCGGCGACACTTTAAAAAAGATTGTAACTGACAATTTGAAAGTGTTCTCGTAGATCTAAAACAAATAAAAGCATTTCACTATTTAAATATCAAAATCAAAAAATTTTTATTCAAAGTAATGCTTTACAAAACTTTTTATGATGGTCAGTAAACTATAGGCGACACGTAGGGTTTTTTAAACCATCGTTTTGAAGAAGAAGCGTCCCATTTTATTTCCTCAGGAGAAGTAACGGATCTCACATACGTACTACAGCTATATTTGAAATTGATTGATTATCATACATGGACCTTACTATCTACCTACGTGTTATGCCCATTTTTTATTTTAGAAAACTGGAAAAATTGTGTGCAGGCCATCTGATATAAATTGGTTTCTGTAGCTTATAGACACTCATGTTCAATCTCAAACAAGACTAAAGTGTCGTCTGACTTCGTATATGCGCCGCGCCGCTACTCCGAAGGACTTAGATGGCCGCATCGATTGTAAGTGTAACCGGCAACGATATCTCTCCAACTGAAACGTATGAACTGCTTTACGACGGATTATGGAAGCAGCAGTGCTAGCTTCCAGGTCGAAATATACATTTTCTGTCAAAATTAGAAAACACCCTTATTAAATAGCCCCAGTAAGACATGCGCCTAATGATGTGTCTACGCGACTGACACATTACGATAGACTAACAAGATTAGGGCAGGTACATACCGCGTGTCTCTGGCGGCTCCGGCGCTATCGGCTCTACCCTGCATTGTTCCCGCCACTAATTACTTACACAAATTAAGTTTACCATTATGATAAGTACTAAAATATTTCCGTCACCTCCCAGTATAAAGGAGGAAAGGTCCTAACGAGGAATGCAATCGAACTACTATTAGAAAGCTAGAATAGTCATGCATTTTTCTTGCTTTCTTAGCAATATTCTACCTAGCGTTAACCTACGGCTTCGACCGGGAAGTACAAGCTTAAATCGACGACATGGTGCCTATGGCTTCGCAGATCTGCGGCTTACTTACTTACTTGATTTGAAATCAAAAAAGTTTCAATTCCGAAAAAAAAATTTTGTTCTGCAACTATGAACAAAATCTATTTGTTTTTTGAACCATGTAAAATATAAAATACTAGAGACCCGGCCCAACTTTGCTCTTTACTTTATATTTACTTACATTATTTTTCTTTCATACGTGGATCTAGTCATTGCCTAGTTGCAAAAACTAACAATTAGAAACATCCATTTCGAACGACGACAGAATTACTATATTGAATTTGATTATTCAATTTGTCGCCCAATTTACAATAAAACTTAACTTATTATGCGCCAAAATTTTCCGCAAACAGAAGCGATGGGGGACTTAAGAGATTATTATAAAGCGATTAAGCACAATGATACCTACTCAGTTTCCCTTCTTACCTGAAACTTTTTCACGACAGTTTAAATAAACTTTTTGTTTCAAATTTTATCATATAACGGGTACTCACTTTTTTCAACTTCACTTCAAACTTTCTACAAAGGCATTACTGCATTTACTACACTATATATTGAAATTTATGACAATATTGAAACACAGTCGAAACAAACATTATGACCTGTTAATCGAATTCCAGAATAGGGCGGCGTGACTCAACATTCCTTGTTTCATCATCGGGCGCTCATTTACGCGTGGCTCCAAATAAACGCTTGACTAATATTAATTGTACGTATTTATAGCCGGGTTGAAAGACTAATTGGATGCGCTCGCGAATATTTAGTTTAGTAATCGGTTATAAATGTTCCTTAACTGAAGCAAATAAAGGAGGAATATAAACATGTTCTGATCGTTTATTCACGTAATTGATTAACCTTAATATTATAGCGATCCATTAAACTAATTATAATAAAAACCTAAGCTAGAAACTGTATGGAGATTCCGTGTCTATGTGTCATCGTATGGCCAAGATCGGTGGCCGCATATCCGTGCAGGATAGCGATTGCAGTTATTTACGCAAGATATGAATTAACCTTGTTGTCACTAACTGCGTCGATCAAACGTGGGACTAAATGTTTGAAATTTGAACCCCATAGACATTTTCTTAACAGGAATTTCCAAAATCAGTTTTTTAGAGGTTGCAATGTAGTATCTGTCACGGACTATCCTATTATTAATATAATCGCCTTTTTAAGCAATATTTTTCAAATGACGTATGGCTATACTATTTACAGCAGATAGCTAAGCTTATAATCCGCAGACAAATCCACATGATAACGCCAGTGTTTCAAGACTCACAATATACAATGATTAAAGTTTTGTATAATACCATACGTAGTTGAATTTAAATATGTTAAAAAGACATCTGATGAATAATAATATATATAAAGATGGTTGCATTGAAAGGTTGAATTGTCGTATTTTGACAATTTAATACAGACTTCCGGTGTCCCAAATCAATCTCAAGTTAAATATCAAAACTATTGCAAAGTCTGCCAAAAGTTAAATAAATCAACGAAAAAGTGTCTCCGGTGTTCAGCGCTGAACAAAGAGTCCGTCCGTCTTGCTCACATTACGGCACGCCCACCGCTTCCCGTAAATCGCATTACGAAAGATTTAATATAATACGTTAAGCAGCGGTGGACAATGTGACAAGCAAGAGGTACTCGCTTAGTGGACCTCAATGTGCGTTAATTCGCCGGAAAAAATATGAAGCGTGCTTCCATTGCATTTGACAATTACTAAAAATACATTTCGTCCACACAAATAATTATATATTTTTTTACAGAATCACTTCTAAATCCTGTTTTTTTTTTCGTTACCTGTTACCTGTTCGAATTAATTTTGAAAAATAATCTATCTAGACGGCATTAGCAAAGGCAGCCCGACTTATTTGCACATTATACATAGTTGATAATCCAACTGTAAATTGATGTCGTTGGACTTGTAATCTAATTACAACAAAAGACCTTTCCATATAGAACCAATACTACCCCAAAACCAGTAACAAGGTATATTGAAACTTTCAAAACCAACTCAACAAAGTTTATTCTGTAATGGCAGTATAAACGTTATTCTGTCCGATTGCGTCAGATAGCGTGCAATCGGACCAACTAAACTTCTACGACAATTAGTAAAGCATTGATTTTAAGTCAATAGCAATTATTTTGACAATGCACTAATGAAAGATTGCTATAAAAACTTGTATGTACTTTTGAACACAGTACGACAAAATATAACTAGTATTATAAATGTTATAAGTGCATTTGTACTCTATACAAAATTTTACAGCAGCACCCCTTTTCTTAATTACTTGTAAGTTTTATTTTTGCTCATAATTAAAATTAAATCTCAAATATTTTCTTTCATTATACCATACTTTTAATGAATGTCAAAATTAGAAACAAAATAAAAATCTCAGTATTCCTTTTCAGTCCGTCAGTAGCCATAGCGGATATTGGTGTAACTGCGATGATAGTCAGATGACGTGTCGTACTCAACCATGTACACAAGCCTCAAGGAACCCGAGCTACTGCATTAAGGCGGGCGTGACGTGAATGGCGCCCTAATGCGCCAATTGTTTGCGATACATTGTGTGGCAAGCTTTAATCATAATATTGTGAGTATTCGAGCCTATCGGATAGAGTACAATATGTGTACATATAAACTCTATCCCACGTGTGCATAAACAGCTTTTATGTGCATGCAAGTGTTACAAAAAAGTTATTATGAAAAGTACGATTCGGTACAGAAGGACAGTTCACTAAGAAATGAAACGGCTTTGTCCGCAACAGTTGCACATTTGTGGGCGACGTCAATTAAGTCTCCTGTTTTGTATTGAGTCGATTTTTATGTGTCGCCCATAGACTTACAATTTCAAATAAGACACTGCTACTTCTCGTATCCAAGAGTAATCCTAGACCCTTATTGTTCTTATTGTTATACTATAGTATAAAGCTTACTTCAAGAGATTAGTGTTAAGCGTTGTTCATAATCTCGGCCACACACGCGTGGATGCTCACAATTTGCTAAATGTATGTTAAATGCGCCGAAATAAATTACGGGCCGGCCCTCGGCGGCCCCACTCGGCCCTCCGTAATCACTTCATCCTAGTTAACTGCTAAGCCGAATGTGTAATATATGCGTATCTATCTTATAATACTGTTTCGTGAAGGTAAATTTCAAAATTATGCTTTATTAATGCTGGGTTTTAAGATATGGTATTATTTTATGTGTGAAAGACAACCTCATTACTCCAACTGAAACACCTCTTTGTGTTTTTGGGTTTTTTAAAGCAAAGCGACCACCTTAGTCCTAAGTAACGCATCTGTATGCGACTTCACATGGAACTTCACAAACTAGGCGACTATCTTAGTCCTCTGGAGTAGCTATCGAGCGTATCTGCAGGCGACAGCTAATAGAACTTCAGGCCTTTTTCGCGTATGTGTTCATCTATGAGCTGTAGCGACTACTTAATATTAGGTGTTTTCCAAGTTCGGCAAAACTGGACGTAACAGTGATCTGGCAACACTCAAAAAACTAAGTTTTATCACCTTCAAAAATAGTTATTACGAAATTAAATCGAAACACATCAATTCTTGAAACGAAGGCATACAACGCAAGCAATAAAATTTAAATAATTATTTGTAAAATTACATATTATGATATTGCATTGACACATACGAAAAAGCCACAGTAAACGTGAACATATACAAAATATACTGTGAAGCGTATTTCAATCCATTAATGGTTTAATCTTGTTTAAAGCTCAACTCTAGTACCACGTGTAACATTAGACTCAATTAAACTTCTGAATTCGAATGAAACAACCACAACCTAGCTAGTTCTAAACTTTCTAAGCGGTTGCTAAATGAAATAAATTTAATTAACGACGCTACGCTGAGCGGATTTTAACAAAAATTTACACGACACGATAATACATACGACGCGACATGCCGCTACCGTCGCAATGTCCTAAATGCAATTTGTAGTCCACGAGCTAAAAATTTCGTTTATCACTTCTTCTCGGGTAATAAAACGTTAAATGATTTAAAGAGACGTATATGAAATCTCGTGAACGCCAATGTTTTTTTTTTATAAATAAACCCAATGAAAAGCTGACCACCAACCTAATGGAAAGCAATCACCGTTGCCTGTAGATGAACATTTGTAACACCAGAATAATCGCCAATGCAACACCGGCGTTGTAGTGGCGTTCAGAGAATACATGAATATCTTTAAATTTAAATTTTAAACACAAATGTATCATTAACGCTTGATAAAGTAAAATAAAAACATTAGAAACGAAAATCAATCTTCAATACATTTTAAAGTACCAAGAACTAAGCAAATTATCAGTGTTTTACGACGTATCGTGTCGTTACGTCGTTGTCGCAAGAACTGAATATTTACTTTTCAGTAAAACGGGGAGGATTTTAACAAAATTAAAATACGCCTAAACATTTGGAGTGAGGACTCGCGTGACGGTAAACCAATTATGGCCGCGACTTCTGACGTCGCTAATGCATGAACGTGGATTGACATGTATATGGTAATTAATTTTTACGAGTAGCGTTTCCGCTTTTCCTTTAAAATTTGAAAGGAAATCCATGTACTTTACTGCGTAAGTCATGTTATAATTGCGTAATAGATATTATTAGTAGCTACTGTTTTTTCTTTAGTCTTTAGAGTTCCTAGAAATATATTCGTATTATATGATTTTAAACTAGTATCAACGCGGAGTTTAAACATTTTACTGTATAACAGATATTCACGATTAAACCAGTTGCATGGCTCGTGTTTACGGGTTTAACCGTACAATAAAATAAAAAATGTGTTACTTTTTTGGCCAATTTTATCAGATGCCAAATATTTTTTAACTAAAAACTGTCTTCAAATAAATTGCGTCGAATGTTTTACTACGCTCAGAGATATATTTTCTTATGTATTGTTATTTGTTTCTATAAATTCTTAAGCATATTACTCAATTCTAATTTAAACTTCATCCCAAGGATAGTAATGTGGATGCAGCATTTTATTTTTAAGTTTTTTTTTTTCTTTTTTGTTATAATAATTATGTTATAAATCATGTTAATTTAATATAATAAACAAAATCGTTTAATGTTGAGTAAAATGAATAAAAAGCTATATTCCATAATATAAATTTGAAGTAACAATGACTTTTATATTCATTGTTCTTAAAATTTATCATTTCAGTAAAGTTAATTTTATCCTTCTTTAATTGCACGCCTAAGTGTATTATATACCGATTTATGTTATCTTGAAGGCAGCTGGGTTTTGCGCTGGTCTATGAGTCACGAAATTAAGACACTTACCTACTTATAGACCTGCTTTGTTTATTTGTGTCATAAAATATTTTTTTATAATATAATAGACACGTTGCTCCTCCAGAGGACTAAGATGGTCGAATCGCTTCAAAGTGTAGCCGGCAACCATCCCTCTTCAACCGTAACACAAGTAATGCTTTACGGCCGATTATGTAGGCGGTGATTGTACCTCCCCGTCGAACGGTTCTCCCATTTTTAAAAGAAGTAAGAATGTGATTTGACAAAAAAAACTTTGATATATTTATATAGTGTCTATACACATAATTGCCAGAAGTTTTTTATCATATTACATATTATTTTTTTCAAAATATATACTCTTTATTATTACGCGTATTTTTTATTATTTTTAACGTAAGCTATGATAATTCGTATAATAAGCAGTGTTTAAATTTTTAAATTACAAACAAGTAGGCTTGCATTTAAGGGTTAATAATAATTTAATAGATTTCATTGGTTAGTAGCCAGAACAAGTAACGCCCAGGTCGCGAAATAACCAACACTTCCGCTTATTTCAAGAACAAGGTCACTCAGCTAAAGCCAGCTTTATAATTTAATTACGCTTGTTACTGGAATATTATCATATCGCAAGTTACAGCGACTTATTAGAGCATTGTAAATTTCTATGTTTGCAATCCCAACAATAGTTTTTAAATTTTACTATATACGGAAACGTGAACACGGCTAAGCTCACGGTTTAGTGACCGCCAGCCACTGGTTCGAAATATAGGCAATCAAAAATCCTTAATCGTGATTACCTGGTGTATACAATAATATAAATTCCGGTATATGATTAGTTAAAAATCAATAGTTTGTAATGTAGATATATTAATGGTAGAACTCCAACTAATCAATTTCAATTCAAATTCAAACATTTTATTCCATTGTAAGGTATTTAGATACATTAAATGAATGTT
>DWON01000404.1:0-34263 GCA_018251015.1 Phocides pigmalion okeechobee | reverse complement strand
GAAGTGTCTGAACGCTCTTCCATCTGCTAACCTTGAAATATTGTTCGACAGTGGCAGTTTCTGCATTCCCGTCGGTCTCCGATTGGTTGGTATTATTATCGAAAGGCATCGGTATCTATGCGGCAGCGTCGTGGATAAACCCGGGCTATACGGTCTGTTCTGTCTGAGCAATGCTGGGAGATTTTCTCGTCATGACTCTATTAATGACACCTTCAAACGGATGCTTGTCACTATCGATATCGGTTCTGTTTTAGAACCAGCGGGGATGGCTTGATGGTCTGGAGCTGTGGCAGAGGCTGTACAAGAAGCCAAGCGACATAAATATGTTTCAATTACAATTATAAGAGGGCTGGTTTATCATGTAGAAAATTGTGATCGCAATTCAACGCAGGAATTCGGTTAGCGTTGTTAGTACCATGACGCATGGACACAGACTCCCTTTAGATTGGTTACTTTAAGCTTTTATTAAAGTTAGTCTTAAGGTTTTTATTAGTATAATTAAAATGTAAATACTTTATTATGTATGTTGAATAAAAATACTTTACCCTTGTTACTAAAAGAACAACTGCTTTTTCATTTATATTATTTTCAAAATGGTTAACGTCGCTCCTCTACACATATGAAAACGCAGTTTTAACAATTAATGGAAAGTTAAAATTTATTATCAAAGTCCTAAACCCAGTTGGCAATAAATAAGCGACCTAATTGGTCGAATGGAACGGAACCTACCTATAGCATCAAAAGCTTTATTTAAGCTTCATAGGCTTCGCAAGCATGCATTTCAAGAATTTTATTACTCGCGATGCTAAAGTCGTCGATTAATGATTTAATCAACGATGTGCAGCACACAAGGGCTATTATAAAATACTGAGTAGTATTACGAAATAATTAATATAGTTTGAGCTCAGAACGCGGTGCAGTCAATAAGAATAATTAGCATAAAATATATTTAAGATCCTTCCCTAAATGTGAGACGAGATGCGTGCCCAGTAGTGATATGTTTAAAACTGTAAATTTTTTTCTTAAGTAATTACAGTTAATGTTTTCTGAATTACATCCATACTGCATTATGCATTCGAGTTATACATATAATTAGAATATTTTGTAAAAAAAATATATTATTATTGTATATATATTAATAGTGTTTCTTTTACTTTTAATCTCACAGAAAACATATTCCGCTATTGTTCCATTATTACTATATGTAGTAATAGTAATCAAAACCATATATTGTACATTTTCAATACGATTCTCTAATTGATTTCACTACATGAACTACTTAGAAATTCTATCACTATTGGTAAATGGTGTTGAAGTAAAACTTCCTATCGCGCGACCTGAGAGTACCTCAGAAGTTTTCCGGATGGAGGTGACGTGCCTATTTGATTGAAAAAGTTTTAACACACATTTCTAGTTTCGAGCATTTATGCAAGATACAAATTATAAATAACATTGATTCTCACGATATCCATATTAATATGATTGGACTTCGACGGTTTTAAAGCTACAAAAGCTATAAATATTAGTCAATGAAAATTAGAAATAATTAATAGCGATATAGAGAACAAGTAGGAATAATGCTGCGTTGCTTATTGTATGGGAGTACGCTGGATCAAAGCGAGTGTTTCCGGGAAGTGAGTGAGCGCCGGTCTCCGCCATCACACCTGCCCGTCCCCACTGATATCACTGCCACGAAATCAAATGTTCTACCATATAAAATTAATTTACAACGAACCGAATGAACGAACGACTTTGTCAGGTGGTAGAACCACGCTATGACTGAGACAATGACACCGCCGTCCTTACAATCCAATGCGAAGTAACTCTTGTATTTCCGTAGGAGAGGTGAAGACAATTAACATACTTTAGTACAATCGTGTAACAACATATGACCTCAAATTAAATTTTAGTCCAGTTTTATATTATATTTCTTATATTATTATTGATATCCATAGACCGCAGACTACTTAACATTATTACAAAAGTCTCACATAAAAATACTAGAGCTACTTTCTAGTAGCGTCCTTATTTTTTTCATTATATTATTATTGGGTACCTTGATTTAAAGACATAAAGAGCATAAAACTGCCAATTCATAAAAACAAAAACCAGAGTTAAGTTTTATTATTTTTATCTTTTTATTTATTTGTTAATAATCTATTATACTTTTTAAATGTTAATCTGGTGTATACATTGCCAAAGTTTATGGCATAAAAAAACTTACGAACTCTTTCGATAGCATTACAACCAAAGGCATTTTAACTGGCTTATGATTCAGAGGAGCAACTAACAGCTTCTTTAACAGTTCGAGTTATAAGAACGACTATAATTGAAACATCCCGTACATGCGTTATCAATGTTCGGTCAATGAGCAACGTATCCGGTGGCTACGCGAGATTCCCGGATCGAATCCTGACCTTGCTTCAAATAGAGAACAAACGCAACAAATCCTTAACAAAAGCATAACTAGAGCCTTAAATCTAACATCGTACTTGTATTTTAATCGATCTAGTCTTTCCTCTCAACGTATGACAATTTTTAAGTAATAAGTTTACGATTTGACGGATTTTAGTATTGGACTTATCTAAAGAATTGATCTTCTAGGAAATATAATAGATATACATATGTCACAAATGGAAGTTAAAACAATGACTTGTTTTTTGTGTATTAATTTGTAATCGAATATTTTTGCTTGGCTGATTACGACCATTGATAGTATTTTATTTTATTTATAATGCAGACATGGAAAGAGAACTCGCAATGCTTCTTGTCGTCTTTTAATTTACTACAACAAGTTACCAACAAGTTAAAGAACATAATGATGCATTGTAAATTATTATAATTAAATATAATCAACCTAAAAATATAATTTGTATATGAATACACTTTTTTCCCGACCTTATAAATTATTCATAACACGTTCCCTATTGAAGAGGATAGGTACGTTTTAATAACATGCCATAGGTACAAATAAAATTACATAATAAGAGTCTGATAGGTACTTCAGTGAAGAATAAATGTGAAAAAATAATTATAAATTGGTTAACCAGATTGTACAGATAAATATACAATATTTTACGTCAACTTTATAATTGAATCAACCTTTTGTGTTCCAGGTTTTTCTTTCAGTCTGTTTGAAAACAGCAAACTAAATAACTTTGAAAGGAGCATTCAAGCAAATTGTGAAAGACGGACGTTTCAACCCGGAATATTACATTAATAAATGTAACAGAAAAGAGTTCCTTTGGAACAGAAGATAATGTCATGAATTCAACGCAATAAAATGATTCTGAGAAGATTTTTTTGTACTGAAATCATCCCTCGGGTTGCTGGAAAGAGAACAGTTATAAATTGACTTTTATTATTTTGCTATCTTAGCAAGTTTCTAGAACTATGCTCAGATTTATTTACTTCCACAATAGGAAGTAACAAGTAATAATTTTATCTTTATACTCGTAAATGAAAATTAAACTTGATGATTCAATATTATATGAATATATGAATTATTATTAAAACATAACAAGGATAAACATACGTATGGAAATAAATTATTAAAGTAACATTTAAATAAGGTTCTTCAGCCTTTATATATTATGTAATGGCATCGTATACAAATTCAAAAGACGGCATTAAGTTTTTTTTAATTGGGCGAGAAACTAAATAGTTAAACTCAATATACTAATTCAGTCGTCGTTAGTTTTTGCAACTAGGTAATGACTGGATGTATGAATGAAAGAAAAATAATGTAAGTTAATATAAATTCTATTACCCGAGCGAAGCTGGGCCAGGTAGCTAGTGTTATATATTTTGAAATCGAATGGGGAGTAAGAAACAGTTCTTAGGTAAGTTTGTAGATTTAAACAAATATAATATAATAGATGGTAAGTCAAGTACTTTTCCCCAGCAAAACTAGCATTGAATCAGACCACAACGTAGGTATAAAGCTTCTCGTTTTTCACTTCAAACTTGCGAGGAAGGGAGGGAGGAAAACTAAAAGGAGAACTGCTGTTCAAACGAGCGAGGATTTATAATAACTAAAAGTACCTATATATACCAGCGAGCCAATGAAACTGCATAAAATATTTCAACGAAAATTGCCATGTTGTAGTTATGTGAGAGTTTTTAATTTATTAACTAAAACACAGTTAACATTTATTTTCCATGTATTACCCAGAAATAACTTTTTAGTTACTCGGTACTTACTGATTATACTGATGTGTCTTGTTATGACTACTAAGAAATAAATGCAATACTGACATCAAGTAAAATTATGTGAAATCAAAATCACACGACATACCGCTATTCCACCCGTTACCTCATCTTTTTGATTAATAACTCGTTTTCTGGTGGCAATGAAAGACTTTTCTGCGAAAAACGAAACCTACATCTCTTTCCATTTCTTCAACTATATCCATACGAAAAACCCACGATGATGTGTTGCTCGCTTTTAGCTTTTGAGCTCGAACGTAGATGCGTTGTTACTGCTGAGGACTGAGTTAGTCGCCTCGCTACAAATTGTAGCCGGCAACAGAACCTCTCCAACCGAAACACAAGTGGATTATGAGAGCTTCAACTTGATGATATTTTTCCCGGACAACATTATATGTAACAAGGAGGATGGCATCTAGATCTAGACACAGATGGCCGCAGAGTATGATTATATTCAATTGATTAATGAATAATTAATTTATGATTTTAAATCTTAGATAATAAATCAAAAGTATCTTCGGTACAGAAATCTAAGTATCGAAATGTAGAATCTAAGTATAGAAATAAGATCGTTCAGGTAGTTTATAAACATGATAAAAATTGTATGTTAAATATATTGATGGCGTCTCTCGACCTGGGAGAGAATCAACCTCCCACCTGGGAGATTAATTTTATTACGACGAAATCCATAAATAGATGTATCTATTATTAGACAAAATTAGGCTACAGAAAAATAAACGTAATTTGCTGCAGTCACGATAATATAATTGGAATTGAGATAACATTGATATCAATATAATATCAAAATCATATTTTCTAGTTCTTAGATCGATAATTCTAGAAATTGTTAGATGGAACTTGGTATGATTAAGCTATAAGCATTAGTCGTATACATTAGGCATCAATTAGGGGCATGCGAAAGCATATTACTCTAGAATATTCTATGGAGAACATAATAGTCTCATCTTGGAGTAAATAGGTGTATTTTCCAGTATTAACGTTTGAAACAGGACAAGCTTGGCCGGCGTGTGGCGACAGTCAGCGGCCTAGATAAAGTTTGAACGTCGGGGTAAGTTAATAATGCAGGCTAAATGCCAGCGGGATACGGACACCACATGTACACAGTTATAGTAGTACACAGTTGTTGAACTCACAAACAACCTACATATTTTGTCGTTATATATGGAAAATATTCCTACATTATACAATATAACGGGTACTCACGATTAACGATTTTTGATTTTTAATTGCCGATACATATTTCGAACCAGTTGCATGGCTTGTGGTCACGGCAAAACTCAGTTATATTGTATAATGTATGGATTCCGCGATAATATCAGTTTAAAATCGTAGAAAATATTCCTATTTACTATATCTATTGAGCTCCAAGTGCTGAAGCTTTCACTTTCGAATGCAGCGCGTATAGATCTTTCTTTCCCGTTCTTTATTTTCATTTTATTGACAAAATATAATTATTATGCGTATATAGTGAATTTTACTGTTTCACCTCCATCAGTTATTTAATGAAGAACGGTAAGTCTGCGGTTAAAAAAGTAACAATATTATTATTCATTTTTAATTGACACTGTCAGTTCGTTGATAGAACTTGAAAGCCTTAGTTACCGATACGTAGGTGTACTTGAAAACAGATGGCAGGTTTCACACGACTGTTTGTCGCATCACTCCTATGAATTTTTTAATACCTTGCCAATGTCATAAATGCAAAAGTTACATGTTTGAATATTTGCTACATTATACATTCTAAAGGGCAGAAAAGATTTTAACTTAGCCTAGTAAGTTTAGAAATAATACGAATTTCCACGTATCAGGAATTGGGCATACGAAAGCATGGCATTATAATTCAAATTTCAAGTAGTTTATAATTCAAACCATTTCTAAAGCGGTAGAACCAAGCTGCCACTAAGCGCTGCAAGTTTATATTAAAACAATAGCTCTGTGTTGAGATCTATGCAGTCTATCATTCGTATGCATTTGTAAACAACTACAATAAAAAGTTCCACCTAAAATCGATCAAAGGTGCTTTACTTCTCGTTACGCTTGAGTCTATCTCTTTATTTATAAGTGATTCGGTCAATCGTGTATTTCCGTGTGTGGCGATGGTGAATTCCGAATTTAATCACACCAATTCTTACCTTATAAAGTATAATACAACTTAAAACAGTAACAAGAAAACTCATAATACGATTAGTATATAATGTTGTTGTGCAAATCTTTGGTAATCAAAATTATCAGCAAGCAATTACGCTGGCTACTAGCTGATTGGAAAACTTCACACAACCTAGAAACTATTAGTTCAACTTACCCCCGCTCGTAGATTTTTCTACAATTAAAGCAAGTGATAATTAATTTGTAACAAACACATAATTTATCCTAGGCATAAATATTGTATTTGTATCCAAGTTGATACTTGGTACATCCACATAAAGAAGTAATTACAATATTTTTCCGGAGTCAGAAAGAAAGCGAGCGATACGCGCCGCGTAGACCTCGTACGCGTGGGAACATGCACCCAACCGGTCTGTATTCTGTAGGGCTTTCGCGAGATTGCAAGAGAGGATTAAACCATAACAAGCTTAAATATTTCACAGGTGGAAGAACTTAAGTTCGATCAAGGAGCACCGCCGGTTACATTACGTCAGCTACATTAATTAACAAAGCGACCGACCGCCTTGGTCCTCAAGAACATCAATGCATCCAAGTACCAGCTCAAATGAGGACGTACGTATGTGATTGTTATATATACTACTTTGTTACTCAACTATTTTTTTTTCAAAATAAAGAACGTAGCTCAGAACGTTCTACCAATATTTAAGAACGTGAGTGTGTTTTTGTGTAAGTAAATATCCGCATTGAGAAAAGTCAAGAAATATACGTATCCTAAACAGCTGTTTAATTAACATTTCAGACGCGCTTCAATAATATATTTATTACGTTGTCCTGTCACTTATTTTTCGTAAAAGCTGACTTATATCACAAATATCAATGCAGTTAATTATGGTTATTATATATTACTGACTATATAACCAATCCGGTATCTTAGTATTATACGTATAAAGAAACACAAGTATATTTTATTTGGCAACCCTATTAGCACCTCTCGGCAACCGCTCTATCATAGTAGCTAATCTCACATTGTTATCGTATGCTCAAAATAACAAAACGCCATAAAACAAGACTAGCCGACTGGGAATGTCGTCACTGACACTATAGCATCGAATACTTAGTAGCAGTCGCATGTTATTTATAAAATAACTTTAACACCCAATACTGCTGAATAAGAAACATTAAATAGTGCTAAAAGACTAAAACTTTCGTTAAAAGTTGATAGATGTTTCTTACATATTGAAATTTTCATTGAAAAAAAAAAATTCGACGAACTTGATTTTCTTTTTTCTATCTCTATCGTGCTTCGAAAAACTAACTACCTACGCGCAATGACGGTTTCCGCAGCGGGGACAAAATTTTAGATACTGGCAATACCACGTTAAGGCACATAGTTGGGCATCAAAGATCCTTGAACCGTAAAATGCCAGTAGTCCCTAAGTTACATTTAACTACTTTAACTACTTAGTACGTATGTACATCATTATGTACATACGAACTAATGGACTAACTGCCTACGGGCTAACGACATACCTAAATTGGACCCACATCGCTAGGGTACCCAAAAGAAGAGATCAAAAATTACTTAATTTCATTTTGTACCTCCTGAACACTACAAGGTTAACGGGGAATAAATAATTTACACTTTGAACACTGAAAATGTATTCGCATGATAATTTATAATTACTGTTTCATTAAAATAATTGGTTTTGTAGGAGGCAATTAAGATAAAACATTCAACCGTTGGAACATTAAATGGAAATCTAATAAATGCTTGCAAATCACAGGAAACGAACGGAGATCTCAGTTCGCAATGTATTTATTATGTAGTACTATGTTTAGTACTTCACTGACGACTGCGTTTCTACTTAGAAACTAGGATCAAGGATAAATAAGTACATCGTCTTTGTAGATGTAGATAATTAGATGTAGATAGTAGATGTAGATAAGTGTATATCCTTGATTATTTTAATACCGAACACATAATCATAATCATAATCATAATAATAGAAAGCGCATTGACATTTTTGTTGAAATTAAAGATTATGAAATAAATCGAAAATTGGCAGTTCCAAGAATAATTATAGATACCTCTATATTAATTATCAGTATTCATCAACATTTTAATGAACTTACAAGTTAGTGTTAATGTCAATACTGCAGATATTAGTATCAAACTATTATGACACAAATTATCCCAAAAATATACTAATATTCTACGAGGCAATACGTACAACATAGTCACAATTCTAAAATCATAAGTATGTGAACACCACATTTGTATATTTACATTATTTATTTTGTCTTTTATCTCTTCATATCATGTTATGTTTGTTAAACTGAATAAATTATAAATACTGAAATACATAACGTCTTTAACTATATCCGTAGGCGTTACCCCGCAATGGCCACGAGGAAGTTGATAAGCATTCATAACCTGTTCTGACACCTGGCTCAAGTGTTCTCTGCTCGTCTACCAAAGTAACATAACATACTGGATATCAAATCAATACCAGATTTACAAAATTTCACTGATACAAAGTTTTGAAACCAAAAATGTAGCAAATAAAACTGTCGTTGAGCTTTCCGCATATTTTGATAAAATGTATTAAATTGTGATGTTACGCTGTAATAACATGTTACGCACACGAAATGCTTACTGATATTAAGGTTTTATATTTTTCAACTTTAAGGATTAAGTATAACAAAATAAGAATATGGGTTCAACATACAACTATATTACGAACATGATTATAACTTGTAAAGCATTTGAGTGAAACAGAGAAATTTCACACCCATCAAATGATCAAAGCCGTTCGTACCGAGGAATACGTGGAGTGTCGCGCGGTTAAATCGATATTGTTGAGATTCAACCACGCGTATATATCAACAAGTATGCGTCATTGTGTCGATATATGCGCTAGTCTGCAACCATGAATCCATATCACGACTCTGTTCAATGGAATATAAAGCCGTAAGTCCGTTAAGGTAGAGGAGCGTGTAATTTTAAAACAGGAATAAAGAAAAATAGTGCAGCTTGAACCTATACACGAATCGTCGTCTCAACAGGACTTGTAGCAGCACACTTATGTATATACATGAATAGGATTAGCCCCGGTGTCGCTTTGCGTCTGTCAGTCTTACAAAAGTATTATGGCGAACTAGTGATGTAACGCATATTTGTAGTATTATAGTTTTATTTTTAACGTTCGTTTAAACGTTCGTAACGACCTATAAGTTTTAAGCGAGTTTGCTTTAATGGTATCTTGATTACAACTGTAATAAGTATACAAGTGAAGAGCGATTTTTCGATGTAAACTTCACGGATTTTCAATATATTGATTTGTAAATTATTTATTTAATTGCTAGCTACACTTTGTTAATTCATTGTCATTTTCCAGATTTTTTGAAAAAGCAAAGACTTTAAATATATTTAACTATATTTGATTCATAAGAAAATCTATGGTTATCAAAGTGCATTACGATTTAATTTATATTAATAACTTTCTGTACACGATATTTGATGTATAGCATAGTAAAAAATACAGTTTACTAGGATTGCTGACACGCGACAAAGCCATATCCAGTTTACCTTGTGAAAAACGCTTAATACTTATATCCACACCTTCAACTCAAATTAACATAACTTTTTCTATATATAGACCGATTGAAAAACAACTGAAACAAGTATGCAATATTATGTGAAGCTTACTGCAATAAATAAATAAAAATTGCACCAATATCAGTAAAGCCGTTTCTAAGATTAGCGCGCACAAACCCATGGACAAACAAAAATTATAACATCTATTGTTTTTCGTTCTGTTGCGTTTAAAAATATCCGTAGTAATTATAGTTATTGTCATAGATATTCCAAGTACAGACAGCGATAAGTTCAATCAATCAAGTTTTTTTTTATGATTGAGATTTTAAATATCAAATTACCAATCGTGAGATAGGGCGGTTTATGTTAAAATAAAATGCTATTGTGATAGCCTTCAATAGGTGTGCTCAAATGGACGTCCTTTTTGAACTCATAAAGAATCAAATCAAATGTCATACACAACACATATTTTTTGAAAAATTTAAGCTTCAAACCAGATAGAATATAGCCAGTAATGCTAGTTTTCACGATCGTATAACGTCAATGATATGTCAGTTTGATATATGGTGGGACTTCGGTTTTAGTCCGAAGACCGTCATAATCTGCCTTCAAGCATCTCATTGTTTTTCAAACACATTAACCAATGTGAGTATCTTAGTCGTCAGGCGTTGCAACGAATTTTTGCACTAACTCAGATATGACGTCAGGTTGTATGTGATGCAGTTACCACTTAACATCCAGTAGCCTCTATGCCGATTTGTTGCTCTTCGCCCTTAAAGTAATTCCTAAACAGCATGTGCACATCACTAAACGGCGGCTCGTTTAAAATGGGCTTTATCGTCTTAACATAAAGTTCGCAAAGCTTCTTAAGAGAGCAAATAGAAAATAAGAAATGCATTCGCATATAATGTACTTAACGTTAAAATGAAAAGTAATTTCATAAGTTTTCCAACCACGTCAAAGGAAACGAACATTGAAGTATTGAAATGAAAAATGAATTTTCACTTAAGACGGACGAAGTTTACCCTGCACACAGCTCTTCCATAAGTTATATTAATAGAGTTCAGAAAAGATGGTTGACGGCCTTCCTTCGTTCGAGTTTGTTTAAATTACTTAAAAACCATCCAGCATTAATACTAACTAAACTACACTAACAAAGTTGTTTCTACGGAAAAAAAGATAAAGCGATTATTTGACAACATTTTCCAATTGGAAGTGTTAATTTGAACTTTAGATATGAACGAACGTACTTCCCAGTTTTAGTCATTACGGAACTATAGTTTTTAACAACAATATAATGTTGTTTAAATAGTCAGTCCTTTGCCCTGCAACAGTAGAGTTGCTGTTGGCAAAATAATGTGGTTTTGGGAACTAGTATAAAATCTAAGTTTTGTTACCCACTCTGAATACTATAGTTTAGGTATGGATTAATTTATGAATTTGTTCATGTATTTATAATAAATGTTTTTATATAAAGCATTAACAAATAGATAATTAATCCTTTGATAGGCAGTAGAACTACAGTTCGATGTTGGAGACACCATCGCCCCTCTGTCAATCCGCCGGGAAGCAATTTTTTGGATTACAACGTGTTCTTAGCGATATGAACATCTTAATATGACTTCATATAAAATTTATTTTTGTATAAGATAGGATATAAACGTCCATGGGCCGCAGCGTTCACTTAATATTAGGTGATTCTTTTGCTTGCTTATTAATAATAATAGTTATATTATTATTACAATATATAATACTTTTTTTATGTAAAAAGAGAAAATAAAACTTATTTCGTTATGTTGGAAGGATATGGCGCAATTATACTTCAACAAATTACGGACGCAAAAAAATCTAAAATACAAATACTGTTACTCGCGCTGAAAAATTAAATTCGCAGACAGCATTGCAGTCGTTTTACAAACAAGAATTTTGAAAGCTTTGTGACAGAAACAAAGCCATGCGATTTTTTTATGCAAACATGATGGCGAGGGATGCCATATGACAATACCGCGTCACACAATATATAGAACCACGCTCAAATGTCATGGTTCAAAGTAAATTCAATTTTCATTCCGTAAAATACTCACATAAACTACATGTATGTGACTTTACAGAAACCTTTAAACTCCTGTCACAAAATTACTCTCGGATCCCCGTTAACTAAATGTCAATATAAAAATGGTGAACCTAAACATACCGTTCTTTGATTTCAATAGTTATAAAATTACAAATTATATATGGAGTTGTATGTACATATTACTTATTCGTTGCTTTCCTTTAATTTTATTCAAAAATACTGATGCATTAATCTATTAACCAACCAATAGAAAGCTAAGACAATAATTCAACATGCTTCTGTTTTGATTTATTAAATAGGTAATAAAACAGTGTGACTAGGTACCAGTATTTTTTAAAATATCTTACCACCATATTTTAAACATATCATGAATAATAAACGAATCATCACTATTTTTCGCTCACGGAACAAAGGAGATTTCTTTTCAATTGTATTCCGAAATACCATGATAGTAGATCCCTATTACTTCTTACGACATACGAAGAGCATCTACTGATGACCTTTCTTTGACATGATCACGTGACAAAAAGCATGGACGTCATGGAAACTATATAAACTTGAGTGAATCAATAAACACAACCAGTGAGCTATACTGCGTGATGAAGCAAACCAGAATGCGCTCAATATATTGATTGCCCTGATCGAAGTTAATAGGTGTCACTGGTAAGTACATGAAATTGAACAAGATACATTGAATTCCAGATATACTTGTGGAAATATTTGTATTATACCGAAAATATATAGTATGGATTTCTCCAAACGGAATATAGAAATACAGTTGTTGTTTGTAGAGCGATATCGATTGGATGTAAGGCAACATGTAGAGGTAGGATTCCGACAAATGTAATGTAGGAAACGTATGTAGATGTTGTTTGAAGAGGAATATCGATCGTATGTGAGACAACATGCTCTACATGTACAGTTCGTATTATATAAAATAAATAGTGTAGGATTTGTACACAATGAAATGAAGGAAATATAGTTGCTGTTTGAAGAGCGGTATCGATTGGTTTTCCCGCAGGCATGTAGCGGCTGATGCGAGCTTAACCGAGCACTCTCTCGAGAGCTCTTCTGGGACCGCCACCCACATCGTCTTACAAAAGATTTATACTCGATAATTACTCTCAGAAACTTCGGCATCGCGTAGTCTATTACTAGTTTTTGCCAATAGAAATGACTAATACTATACTAAAACTAATACGTTTTGGTTACTAGAAACATTATCTATCTGCTTCATAAAACCAATATTTTATTCTCAGCTGTTATTGGCATTATTATTGAACGAAAAATAATACTTAAATTAAATGACTCGGAATTCTGATTGAGATCAATTCAAATTTGAAAATATTACAATCCTGCGTCATCAGTACTGATGAGATGAGACCAAGACTTTAGTATTAATAGCTTATAAGCATAAACCACTGCAACCTTTACACACACTATTCATTATACTCCATACATTCTGGAAGCTTCATGAATGAATTAAATACATAGTAGTTTTATATATAAATAATGTTATCATGTAAGGAGTTCCATTTTAAATAGAAATATTCCTCAAGTCTTGATAAATCTTACAACTATCCTGCGAATATTCAACTGAAGGTAAATCAAATCGATGCATATACATGTATTTATGTTATCTATTTTTATCTACATTTATATGAAACGGCTATTTTTTCTGAATTCCGGGATTGTTGAGTCTTCATATGAATTCCTTTCGCCTTCTACTCACAAACTCCGAAATATAAGACCGAGATATACTTCAGTATTGAAACCATAAAATATACTTGTAAGATATACAGATATTGGTTTGAGATAGCGTTTCCAGACTCTTGATAACATATCAAATTGTAACTAATCTCTTTTTACTTGTTATTGTAGATAAATAAAAAAATTAATTTAGTTGCCGTCTTCAACAATATTCATTTAAATCAGGCTATTGTAAGTATCATTAGAATAGGTAAGTATATGCACTAAGTGCTTAGCCACACCTGCAAATTATGGGGAAGGTTGTTAACGGTGTTTGCAAAGGTGTGTGTCGTAACACTCAGCACGACTAATGGCTTGTTTTATAACGTAGATAGTTAAAACATTTCTGTAAAAACGGAACCTTGCCTTGAAGCCTTGAATTTGTATTTGATTGAACAATTAAATACGGGATAATGTAATAAATCGTGCGAATTGGCATCACAGATTCTTTACACTGTGAAAGAATTCCATTGAATATCACTCCCTACCCATTTCCATATCTATATTTACCTAATAGCTGTATCTGCGACAAGATCCGCCTGAGTTTTAAGGGGAGGGAGCATTATTAGAGAAGGGAAAAACATAATTATGTCTGCGAAACCCCTAGATATAGAGCAAAAGTGTAAGCTACATGTTGATTCAGTTTAAGCCGTACAAAATAAAATGATTTTCAAAATTCTACACGTAATTTCGCACGACGCGTTAACAGTCGGACGGAGAGATAATCAAATAAATTTGAAAAACTATTGGAATGATATTCTCCAAACAACATTAAGTGTACAATCACTGCAGTTTTATGTGTAGATACATTAATGCTTTCGTATTGCTTCATTGGTAAACCTAAACCTGGTATACAGCATGCGGTTTACAAATGTTGACTTTTATGATTGAATTTACTAAAAAAGTGTCGCATAAAAGATCTGCTGGGTGCTTTTGAACAGTACTCGTTATATGTCACGTACATTGTGCCGGGATATAATATTATACAGCAGAGCTTTTCCAATTTCTCAAATATATTTTTGTATATAACAGGCATTGCTTTGATAACAACGATTTGTTGTATAGAGCATATCACATAATATGTTGAAGGTTGGGGGACAGCGGTTGGCTAAGGAATGCAATTGTGTGTTAATTAATACACGAACCGCGTCCGTCGGCTTCCGGTCGCGGGAAGCAGTTCACCAACACAAGATTATAGCTATGTTTAGTAAGATTTTTACGTATATTTCCAAGTTTTAAGACTAAGATTTTTAAGATACTACGTTCAATTTGTTACGTTCGTTTTGTCTCTGTGACTATATATATTTCTCAAAGTTTAGTTGTTCTATGGAGTTCTCTACAATGTCGCTATAAATATGCAGTCATTGATAGCAATTACATTTATATCCAAGTGTCTTATTTATATTTTATAATTTAATAATATTTTTATTTTAAAATAAAATATTTAGAAAATGAACCATCTTGTTTCTGATTTGCGTACCTAAACTAACGTGTAACATCCGAGTATTCGAAAGAAACATAAAATATCCGCAACAGCATTAATGCCGAATATTTATTATTAGGTGAAAAATATTTGGCATTGACGACACTTCTAACACCTATTGAATAACCATCCGGATAAAACATGTATGTTAATCACATCGAGATGGAACATAGTCTATCTGATCCTGCATAAAAACTTCCCACATAAACTATGACAACTGCAAAGTATATATGACAGCCTCCAAGAAAAAAAATCACAAGGTTTATGATTTGACATGAGAATAATGGCATACCGTCTTAAGTTGTAATGATTTCAATATTCTTTGTTTCAAAACTATAACAGGTTATAAGAATGTTAAGTGTTTGGTTAAAGAAACAATTCTTTAAGTCTAATGGCATGGGAGGATTGACTATCAGAATATATACTTCTTATATTCATAAATAAAAAGAATTATAAAGTAGCTTCCCTATAATTTAACATTGGTTTAACAGACTGTAAACCAAAGTGTGAATTCAGTTTGTCTTCAAATACTGTCAGCAGTTGCAAAAACATAAAGCAAAATGATTAAATAAAAAGAAACTGACTGTTTGAAAAGTAGTCAATGAAAGTGTTTGGGAAGTGATATTTAGTATAAATGCATCGCAAGCAGATCTGAGTTTTGAAACTGTAATATGTTTTATGTAACTTGTGCAACAATGCTATCTTTATATATTTTCCTAATTTATTAGAACAAAGCAAAGCCGCCAGCAAAATTTAGTCATCATACTGGATTTTCTATCAAATCAATAATTACAGTTGTAATAAACATTTACAATGTTATTTTGATTTCATTTTATACATATAACTTGCTGGGTATTCTCTATTTGTATACTTGAAATGCTCAGCAAAAAATTTGTTGCATCCGACCAAAGATTTGGCTTCACGTTTTACCCTTGGCACACTAAAAAATTTTAACTTTAATCAAAATATGCTGATATTTTGGTAGATCCAAATATTTTAACGAGAAAGACCTTTTACAAATGTACACGAGCATAATTCAGATGGTAACAAGCAGAAAGACACGCTATGGTGTATTATTAATCACGTCTAGGAGTTGTTTATAAATAGTTAACAAATGCTTTTATTTCAAAATTTTAAAATCATTATATCAGCTTTGGCTTCAACCAGAAATTATCCGTTGGTCGGACAATGCACTAAATCTGGCTTGGAAGTTCAACTATCAACTATTATAATGTCAAACTATTCTTGAGTGCCTATATTGGTATACCATAGTGCTAAGAATTTTGGATTGCAGTACAACTTGTGTACAAAATATACTAGACTTTAAAAGATATCCAAACAAAGTTGATGGCATATTATAACTTTATGTAGTAAAAAATATTACACTCGCATATGCATAAATGCTAGGACTAAGCATCTGAGCGACAATTTTACTAAAACAAAGAGTATGTAATAAACAGAAACCCTTATTTATTTGAGTAGTTAAGTATGCATTATATATTTTTCTTAAACTCGTTTAGCCGTGACCATGAGCCAGGCATCTGGTTCGTAACAAAGGCTTAAACTGTTAATCGTGAGTACCCCTTTTATAGGGAAATGTATTAATTCCGCGATGATATTACTTTTAAATTGTGTATGTTTTATATATGTATCATTAAAAGTATTGTAACAGTTTAACTGCCATGTGTACTGATATAAACAAAACAATTACAAATGTATATACTTGCAAACAATTTCAATTACACAGTTATTAACCCTGTTGATTTCATATGCTGTGTTCTATTAAACATGGCAGAATTGCAAGTATACAATTGTTTCCTATATTATGATTATAACAAATTATTTTATCAAAGGAAACACTGTCTCTTTAATTATGAAGGTGCCAATAAAAAAACAACCATTACTTTAATTATCAGTAAAATGTCATGTGATTGATTAGTAATAATTTTACATTGATTTAGTAATAATTTTAGATTAACTTTAAATTCATGAAATCCACAAAACAACTTCTGTTAATCAAATAGATAATTTTATCTATAGTCATCTAGGAACAAATACATTAATTATTGCCCTACATACTAACATGCAATATTAGTATTAATACACAATGTATTGTGTATTATCATAAAAAATGAAGTTCACTGATACTCACAGAATTGTCAATGAATAGAGTAGTTATGATAACTAAATAGCATAATAATTACAAAAGAAAGTAGTGTGGATTGACAAAAAAATATAAAGGCACATATAAATAACTAAATGGTTAAACAGTAATAATTAAAACGAAACGAAATTATTAAAATAAACATTAGCAAAGTGAATTATAACAATAGGATAATAATAACATGTAGTGGAAAGGATAAAATATGTTGCATTTGTAACATAATAAATTAAGCCAAACAAAAGTAATACTCTATAAATTCATATATTATAACAGAAAATGGTATTTTTTCACAAAATATGATGTTGTGACTCACCGCTGTGTTCAGTAAAAATGTTGGATCCGAGCATGCGGGGGTCCTTCGGGACTCGCGGCTTGCTCCGCGCCGAGCGCATGGACGCGCCGCTGGCCGCGCCGCGCTCCTTCGCCTGCTGCGCGCCCATCTTGCACCCTGGCCGCCGCCACCCTCGCCAGACGCGCGGCCCTTCGATCCACCGACACCGACACTAATTCAATAAGCCCAGCAATACAGCGACGTATGCATTCCCCATAACTACTTCAGTCTACCACCGCGTCACCGCTCAGTATGATATAATACAAGCGTAAAACCGGATTACACGACCAATATATTTCGAGTTTCAAACTTTCCTGGAAAAAACATTACCGGAATCGATCACGACATAAAAAACACTACCTCCGCCATTATGTGCAACTGACATGTTTGGTTTGACGTCGATTTTTTAGTTGTGAAGCGATGTCGCTAGAGGCAGCACTAGTAGCTTGTACCATAGAGTAATATACCATAAAGGTTTTTTTCTTGTGCAGATACACACACCTTCCGTTTCAATCCGGTCCGAACTTTAGACTTATAATAAATAGTTGTAGGGAAAATTATCCTAAATGTAATTTTATTACTATTGATAAACTGAAATTGAAAATGTTTAGTGTTTTACTTAAATTTTAATTACGAATATGAAAATGTTAAAACTAATTATAATTAAGGCCTAACCTAAACAATCTAAAGAGCATCAGTGCCCATGCGTTATGGTTCCAATAAATGAGCTTACTTAAATGATGTCCTATATCAGATAGTATAAAGAATAAACAATTGTACATCGTGAAAGAAAATTAATCGAGATTCCGTTATTTAGTAGATTTCCATTTTTGTAGATTCTTCTACAGAGGAAGAGGTAAGCGATGCAAAGCATACGTACTCCTACCAATAGGATTTGACAAAATAGAGGCCGATCCGCGCTTTGATAGTATTGTTATTTTATTATTTTATAAACATCCCTAACTGTAAATTTTTATATTTAACAAAGTTTGAATCGATTAAAACAGTTTTAATTGAATATTGTACTTAATATAGTTTTTAATATTACATACAAGTAAATAAAACTATAAAATAATTTTAAATGCAAATTAAGACAGATTAATTTATATTTGTTTCTGAATTATATTTATTTTGGTGCATTCCGTTTTAGTTGTATCGGGTAGTGTGTAGAGGAGACAATCCGATTTAGGGTTTTCTTGTAGATTTTAACAAATCGGGACATTTTCCAAGTTTTTAATTGAACTATTCGTCCAAAATATCAATAATTTTGTTTAGATTCATTTTCGTTCGTTTTATTAGGCAGAAAGACATTTGAAAATTAGTCGGATGTTATTTATTTTTCGAATGTCAATTTTTTGTAGCAGGTATCATTTTAAGAACTAAATTATAGCGCCAATTTTAAAAAATCGTAAAAACCTATATCTAAAGGAAACATAGATAGGCACTAAGTGTAATATTTTATTTTCTTTATCATGTTAATCTAGATATATAGACCAAGACGATCAGAAGTTAGGTTAACGTGACAAACACGATTGTCAACCAGAGCTTTTTACCGCCATACCACATTTTATAAAACCTAACTGGATCTATTAACAAAAACAATAACGTCCGTTAGAAATAAGCTTAATTAGGAACGACCGGGATAATCCGGTCAAGTGTACCTATCACCACATCCATTTATTTCTATGGATAAGTAATTATTGCGTTTCGTTAAAAACGTGTGGCTGCCCATTCGCTGAGATATGAGGCAGCCATCTTAGTCCTGAGAACTAATGGTCCAGACGGCAGTATCGACACAATCATGTAGGCAAGAACTTTTGATATTTCAGTTGTTTTCATAAAAATATAAATATCTGCCTAGGTATGTCTTTCTACGATTTAGTGTCATCTCCAAATATGCTTTATTATCTAAATAAATGCGATATATAATAAAACAAGTGTTAGTTGACACAGTTACGTATAATTATGTTACCAACATTTTTTGAAAGAACAAAAACAATGAAACAAATGTTACATAATTAAATAATAACACAGTAGCTGCTAAAAATAACAATAGGCGATAATACTTAATTAACTATAATAACAATAAGGTAGGTACATAGTATCTATTTATAAATCAATAAATAATTAAAATTAATCAATAGTTTGCTATACAATTGTATTGGAAACAACATGCACATTATACAGAGATGGAAATAAAATAAAACCATTAAATGTAGGTAGCCGATTTAATTATTATTTCCACTCTTCACTTTTTAACAAAATAAATCATATTAAAATTTGCAAAACAACTTAAAACATAGTTGTTATACTTGTACTTTGCATTTATATCGGATCTTATTAAGAATAGCATCTCTCTAAATATCCTTCGAAATATGAAAATCGCAAGCATCTGTTAAGTTGCTGTTAGTAGATTTTTTTTAATTTTAAAACAAGATTTAAATTAAAGCTAGAAACCGAAAAAAGAAGCTCTTTTGCAGCTTAGCCGTCATCTCAAGAATTTCTACGTTGTGGATGATAGAACCATAAGCACGATGGATGATTGACGATGGGTGATTTTACGTTCTCATAAACCTGGTCATTTATTTTCCATATTGTAATCTAGATAGTCTGTTTATTAGTATTTTAATGGATTTATTTATTAACTTAAGTATAATCGAATGTATTTACTATAGTATATACTATTTACATGAATGAATAGTGAAACAAATACGTGAATTCTATTTTGATAATTATAACCTTTATTAAGTAGAAACAAGTTAATCCGTTCTGTATTCAATTATATTTAGAGAAAAAAATAATAATAAAAATTATATAGGTACATAAATGGGCTCAAACTGTGCTGTTAATAATGATTTTGTTTTTTTTTTTTTCTTAAAACGCGTGTTTAGTTCTTTTTAGACAACAAAAGATGTCAGATAGTGAGGTATTAAATTTACCAGATTTTCAATTGGCAAGGTGTGCATATGACCGGAACGAACTGGTAAATAATAAGCGGATTTGGTATCAAAGACCAATGACAATTTGCAATGCCGTAACCTTATATATTATATAGAAATATATGTATAATTATAAATTTCTCAGCTTGGTTTGAATTTTGTGGACAAATAACCACAGTCCTTTAGAGAGAAAATTGTGTGGAAAATAATGTTGAAACTATGTTTATGAGAAGCAGCAAATTGAAAAGTTCTTTGTTCGATATTACTGAAATAAATAAATATATAATGTCAATTTCGTTTTGATACTTCTCATATACTACCTATAATATGTTAAGTTTCTCAAAAAATTTATAACAGTAGCTACTGTAGCTCAGTTTAGTATATAATATAGATAAAATAGTCGAAGGTTAATTTGTCTCTGATTGAATTAAATGGCACGAATGTCTTATAAACTAAATATAGGGCAAACAGCGGGGTTAGTAAATAATATTTACACTATTTTAGTCACCGTCAATATCCTAACATTACAAAGTAACATTAATATTCCACAGGACTCTCACCTTTTGAGTACTACCGTATAGAGGGTATACTCGAGGTCTGTAGTCTCTAGTAACGCTGCTACGCTAGTCTCAAGCTTTCCGAAACTGATGAATAAAATCCACAAGATAGTAAGCCCCTTTGTAAATAAAGGGAGATTATATGGTACCAGTGTGTAATCAAATTATTGTTGGTGTGTCTTTAATTCCACCATGTTGAATCTAGACAGTATGCAATTTCATGACTTGATTCCAACTTACATAAAAAAATTTAATCGTTTTGATACTTGTTGGCTTTTTCTTCTATCCTTTCGTTTTCTCGTGGTACTCGTCGGTGGCAGAACGTATTATGATATTGTTATAAAAAAAAAGTGATGATATCTCCTTGGATATAACAAATTTCATTTATTAATAGAAATGTCTGCAAAATATACATGTGCTTACCTACTCTTACTCCATAATCTTATTAATAAATCAAATAACATGTGCTTACGATGGCTCTAAAATTTGGAATATAACACTCTACTACACTAAAAGTGAATATTTTTCTTTTCAATCTCTTTAACATGACATGAAAATTAAGCAAGTAGATAAGTATATTTTTAAGCAGACAATTGTAGAGCCTTTTTATAGAGACAATATTTTACAAATAAAATAAACTAATCAATTGATTAGTTAAAAACTGCTCGTATACTTCTCAAAGTTCAAAGATAATTGTCAAAAAGTGACCATTATGTTAACTAAATATTGGTTAAGTTATTTTATTTATAAAGAGGTTAAAATTTAAATGACATACATCTAGCTTACAAACACACGCAGCAACAAAGATACTAACATTAAAATTAGATAATACACGAACAATTTAACATGTACTAGTAAGATAAATATAAGTAATATGAATTACGAAGCTAAGTAGAGTATCTAAGCTCCACACTTGTGTTCAGACGAAAAATAGACATTACCTAGTGTCTTTTATGCGACATACATGAGTCAAAAAACGTGTATTAAGATTGCCTTGTGATCTGAATCACTTTATAATAGATTCAGATAAACACTACTGAAGTTTTATTAACACTAACATACATATGATATTATAACCTTTATTCGGAATGTTTTACGTAATCTAAGACCCGCGTGGGTATCTAATTCTAAGTACACGAAAACCATTAAATATTTGTTATACTTATACAAATTTAAGTACTACAGTAAGTACTAAGTATAGTACGCAACAAAATCACTGGAAAAATAAAAATACGACAGTTACGCCGCTCATCAGCAAATTGATTATGTTAGTTTCATGATATGCCTAGGTAGGGTAAGTATTATTTTTATTTATCTGAAAAAAATAAAATTAAATGTCATTTAAACATTTCTGATTCAAAAATTGATTATAGACGAACTTTTAAAACTAGTTTATTTAAATATATAGATTGTAAGTGTAAAGGATTTAGAAAACTAAATTACGTAATCGATTTTTGTGCCAAATTAATAGCGATCAATAAATTGTGGCCTTAATAATTAAGCACAGTTTGGTTTATATATTTATATAGTAAGCGTTGCATAATCAATAAGTATGCAAATATTTTAAATTATCTATTTTATTTTTCAGAATCTATCACTTGGGTGCAGAATAATGATGTATATAAAATGACAAGTGCGAACAAAGTAACTATAAATAGTGTACCTATTTCTAAATTTACATTTACGCTAGCAAATCTTCAATACATTAGTTTCGATTTTCGATTGCAAATTTACGCATTACAACCGCAACCAAATAATACTATGTGAATAGTGACGTAATATATAAGTTATCAATAGCAAATACTTAAATATAATACTGTGGCAGTTGCATGTTTATGTGCAATTATACAGTTGCCGTTAACAGCCAAAAAATATAAATATTGTTGGCAAAAATATAACTTTCAAATATTCTTTGGCACCTATACTTTGGCTCAACACTATGAAGTAAAACCTCACATTACGTTACTTTGCGCAGTCGTTCCTATACTTCTGATAAGTATCTAAATATTTATGCCATTTTTGTTGGATATTTTATATTAAACTTGAACAAAGGAAGATATTTTTATGGTAAGCATTAATGATAGCAAAATATTGTTTTTTTATATATAGAAATAGCAGTAGTGATTGGACGGTAAACATCAAGTTTACAATCCTTATTGAACTAACAACAGGCGTTTTTAAACAGCAGTATTAAAATATTGTGAGAGTGTTATATAGGCAAACGGACACAACTACTAGTATTTAATATAAAGTATTAAAATCAAAAAGAAGGCTTCCAATAGGAGGACGTTTTGACATTAAAGCTAGACAGTTACTAGCACAAATCACTACTTATCTATTCTAAGATAAGGTAAGGTAAAATAGACAGATATAAATATTAGAATTATCAATACTGCACAATCCCTGTTGTTAACAATTCATCTTCATCAGACTGGATAAGGTTATTGTCGCATCGCCTTTTTACCACCATATCGTTATAATTTTAGTACTGCGATAAATAACATTAAAAGTTATGAATACATCGATAAAGTTATATAATTATTATAGAACAGTAACGCTACAAGTTATATCTAAAAGGGGCAAATCTAAAAAGGGTGGTTCATGCAATTGAATGTAGTTACTGACCCTGGAGATGCAAACATTGCCCAATTATACTATAACAGTTGATAAATGGTTCACTTTTTACAAATAATAGTTACTAATTTTCGAAACATTCCAAAAATAATAAAGTATCTTGGTAGAAATAAATTAGTGGTCAAAAAGTTTTTTAAACTTCAGAAAAAATATAAGTCACCTATTAACCATGTTTGTTTTAGGTAAACAGTTTAAAATAAGCTCCTTCCAAATACTTAGTGCGAAAAGGAACTAATGTATAGGTTAATTCACTGAATAATATTCGAATATGAATATGCGTATTTGACCTCATTTCGCGCCGCGTGGTTTATTTAAAAAGACCCGTAAAATATATTGTACTCTCTCTGTTAGCCTTCCTCCAATTTTAGTTAAATAGTAGTTTAAGGGAGGGGAGCTTCCTCGTAGAAGTCCGGTTCGTCGTCCTTGTCGATGTCCTTTTGAGCACCGTCCAACTGAAAGCAAAAATATAAATTCAATAACAAAATAATAACACGACAAGAAAGGAGCCATTCGATTATGTAAATTTTAAAAATATATTACTATGAGCACCTACGATACGTCTTAATTGTATATAAGGGGAATTCTACATTCCATTATGAAATAAGCAGTGATGTGCCTGAGAGATCTCCAAAAAATTTGCCAAAGTAATATTTACCACTTCATAATTAGCCTGCTTAGCACATTCTAACTCTTTTCATTCTAAGAAGATAACTGTATACAGAGTTGATTCAGTAATGGGTTGATGATGAAACATTACTGTTACGTAATGAAGCAAGGAAAACTTTGCTCGTTTGTTATTTATTTTTGTTAACTTAACGCAAAAACTACAGATTTAATGTATCCAAAATTTTGTATACAAATGAGTCTGTTACTTGCTCTGGACTTTAGGCTAGATATTACCGCTACATTGTATTAAACTCGAACAATAATTCATGATAATCATAGTGAAGGGCAAGTCCCTTTTAAGCAATACTTTTTAAATTATGTATTGCCATGCAGTTTATAGCAGACATTTAAACTTTGTATACGTGGGCAGGCCTTAGAACATATTACTGCTGGGTAAATTGTACTAATAATAATGATAGTACTTACCGCTCGCAATTGAAGAGGTGTGAATATGTAGGCGATGGACATACGTAGAGGCACCATCATGACCAGGAAGAAAGGTAGAGCAAGGGATATACGCGACGACTTGACAGTGTATAACACGCAAATACCAGCCAACTGGATCAAGGTGTAAAGATGCATCTTCAGCGTAGGTACCTGTAAATAAACAATACATAATAATAGTACAAAATATGAACTTATAAAATTAAAGACATGAATTAATTTTCTTTACTGTTTTACCAAGCGAATATATTATTCTCGTAAATGAGCTAACCGCATAGCATTATAAAATGTGCCTAATTGAAAACTCTTTATAAATAATATTTTACGCATAACTCGTACGAGATGGCGCCACTAGTATCTCAAGTAGATAAATGGTAGCAAATCAAAATAATTTTTAAAAGATTCTTGTGACTTTAGAATGAAAAGAAAGCGAAAGAAATTTAAACATATTAAAAGTGCAGTAAAACACTTCAAACTATCAGCTTCATGTGATGCAAGTTTAGTAAAACCATGTGTACTAAGTTTCTGAAATCGTACATCTTTACCAATTACCAATAGGAAGTAGCAAATGACCAAGCAGTCCATCTGTTGGTATGTAATCTGTAACCTAATCCGTATAAGTGCCACATCTGAAGTATATCACAGGTGCGTTGTTATTTATGAGCATTAAGATGGTCGCGTCGACAATAGCACTTCCCCACCAAAACGCCAAAATATACACGCCAGTAATGGCTGCCACAACAATGCACCAGGGTTATACCCCCTGGTCGATCGGCACAGGTGCTAATATTTAGTAAATGCTTTTCAATCTTATACATACCCGTCGAACGTAAGGTATTTGAGGGTGATGCTTCACGGGTTTCAGCAGCAGAATGCATCGGTCCCAGAATTGAATGCCGCCCAGAGCTGAGATACCCATGTAGAGAAAAACGCCGAACAGCACAGCCATAGGTACAAGGCGAAGCCAGCCTGCCGCCAGCACCGATATGCCCACAAGCAGCGAAACAAGAAGACCAGTTAAGCGTTGTTCTGAAACAATGAAAGCGTTAAATTTATCATTCGATATCCAACTTTCCTAGTGCGTTCCTCCTGCCCTTCTCTACAAAACCAGCGTCTATCCGCGGATCTCCGATGGCTATCTTCTTCCTCGGGAGTTTCTCGTCTAAATGTCTTCGTATCAGCGGGAGAAAGACTGTTTAACCTATTCGTAGGATATTGTAGGCAATACAAATGTCATTGAAACCTTCAAATGTGACTTTATTGTTATACAGGGTGAATTCAAATAGGTGTAAAAACGATTTATCATAAGTTGTTCGACAAAAACGATTTATCAATGAAAAAAAATCTATTACAAACAAAACAAACAACAACAAAGAAAAAGCTGTTTGAATGCATCGAAGTTATCGATAGTAAGTAATTGATTTTTAAAAAGTGCGTTATATTTTTCACATAAAGTAAACTTGTTTCTTTCGATTAAACATTTTATATAAATTGAGAATGCGATGCAGGCACAAATTGCAATTAAATATAACATGCAATGCTTTTAGTATAAACAGTACGATAATTCGCAAGCGCGTTGTTATTTTACGTACAATTTTTAATAAACATTGTGGGTTTTTTTATTTGTTTGCAAAAGCGAAGCCAGAACACAAAAACAAATTGTAAGAATTAGGTATGTATTTATAGGTATGAATTGGCATTGAGTTTGACTGTCATTTTCAATGTATTTTATATAGCACCCGTTGCATTTATCCATTGTAATTTATAGCCACCTGCTATCATTACAATAGAACTCTTACCTGCACTAAATTACAGACGTATTGTTCCCTTTGAGGGCCACTAAAACGCGCCCACGTAATTATGATATACATCTTACTACCTGTCAGTTATAGCGCAGGTAAAATAAACAGGAAATATTTTTTGTTTAACAGTGTATAACGATAATAAACTGTAGATCTAAATCTCAGAACAAATATTACTGTATATGATCAACACTATCAACTTTTCATTTCTTTTATGACGCAGTAATAAGTGCCACGGCACACTTGTATCTCTAGACTATTGTCTACCCATAACTATAGCCTCAACCCATGATATATTATAACAAAAAATTGAAAAGAAGTACCTTTAACCTCGACGATGTATGGTTTGTCACCGGGTGCATGTGTGGTCGACATCACGGTGAGGGCCGACACGTGGCTAACAGAACGCACGGTAGCGACGCACTGCCACGGCGCGCCGAACATTCCGCAAAGCCCGTTTATCATCGACATGATCACGATGTCCATGTGAAAGCCGCTCCCCTTCTTTAGTTTCCGCTCAGGTTTGTCGATAATCAATCTAATAGAGACAATTTGTTATTCCAAGCCTTTCCTCAATACTATCGCAAAGCTCGCATCGCTCGCTTGTAGTTTCAAAGCCCTACGCAAGTTTTATGTCACATCTAGCAACATTGTTAAATAGCTTTGTTAAATTGCTTTACGTTCAAGGTAATATAATTATATATTCATCATTCATTGGCAAAAAGAAATCATTATACAATAAACTGTCCATGAGTACTCATAGAAAATGTGAGCGCGAGCTGAACTAGAGGGACGAAACATTTATCATTCGTAAAAATATTTTTATTTTTTTCCTTAAAAGTGTTTATACAATGGTATTAGAAATGTTTCATCCCTCTCGTTTAGAATATCGCAAAGCATTGAAATATCTTACTCAGCAATGTGCGTTTCCATGAAGACTATGATATAAACCATGAGTGCGGGGAGGACCATAGCGAACGTAGCCCACACGGGGATGTTGTCCAGGCCGGGGTTGAGGGGCACGAGCCAGGAGCGGACCGCGGTCGGGCTGAGGCCTTCAGGCACTTGTAACTTTTCGGTCCACACCGGAACCAAGCAAGACACGGCTACCATGAGTACAATAGCGATGGGCACACCGAAGTCACCCAAAGCACGACGAGCCTGACAAGGTACATTTATATTATTTATTTATACAAATAGTTTCTACTATAAAAAAAATGGTTTACCCATCGCGATTACAATACATTTTTCTATTTTGGAAATTACATATCTTTTAGCGTGTTAAGTAAAGGGTAAAATTGATATATATTTTTTATTGCGTGACAAATAATTTAAACATGGATTAATAAACATTACGTTTATTATTTTAATTATGTAATAGTAATTGTATTTTACTATTTTCTTATGTAATCTTTTTCTCTTTTCTAGAATATTGGCGCAAGTAACAAGATGCGCGGTGGAAAATTATTACTTCTTATACATATAATAGACATTTCGTTACATTTATACTTTATAATGTAAGCAGTCGTAACATTTACATTTAAAATATTCCAACTTTAAAGTAGGCTAAACGACTTACACTGCGTCCCAGAAATTTGCCATTGCGGAAAATGCGGAGGTAGTAAGCGATGACGAATGTGGATAAAGTCAGCATTGTACAGAAAAGTGCTGTGTTTGGCTGAGGCGGCATCCTCATTGGCGGTGAAGGGGGCAGGATAATGGTATCATTGCCTAAAACAAAAAAGATGTTATCATAATACAGATGTAGCAAAAGAGCATGCAGTCCATCTATAGAAATATGAAAATGATAATGTTTAGTTGCAAAGACGCGTTAATGTTGTCGCTGCACTTGTGTCCTGCCCTCAAAAGCGGCGACTGTCTATTAGTCAATATACCTATGCGTACACTTATTCCTCCCATGAAAATCTCCTACTACATATTAAAACGTGGATCCCATTTAAAGCCAATAACATATGTTTTGCTTCTCGTAAAAATTAAGATAGTAGTCTATAATGTAAGTGACTCAATAACAGCACATTTTTACTGAAACGCAGTTACTGCTTCACAACAGACATGCTTGTGGCGATGATGCCTTCCCAATGAAACCAACAAAGATATAACAGTTAAATATAATTAGATACATAGATACGTACCGGTAGAATTGTTGAAATCAGTATTGTTAAGCAGCGGCATGACTGAAACGTTGTGCTGGCAGTAGTCGTATCCCAGGGGGTGAGCGCGGTAGAGATTGATCAGGTTTGTGATGGGCTCCGAGATGAAAATTAACGAGATCAGGAAGGCGAATATGTCCTCCGTGAAACTGCAATTCCAGTGAAACAATCAATTAACATGGAGCATAACCAATATATATGTGTGTGTGTGTGTGTGTGTATATACATATATAGTATAAATATCTTATATCCCGGTTTCTTAGGTATGGAATTAAAAGAGGAATTAAAATCTATAGCGGAAACGTCCACACGAGTGTTTGAGAGTCAAGCACTTATCGCTAAAACTGTCTCTATATATTGATTGCCAGGCTATGACATTATACAACTACGGGTATCCCAACAGATACATTATTACAATTTATGAAACGACTAAGCATTATAATAAAGTCTGAATTTTAAGATGTTCGTTGTTAGTGTAACAGATTAGCTGTAACTCGCGGGTTCATCCACGTTGAATTAGGATCGTAGCGTCGAATTAGATATCTAAAACCTTCCTGAAATGGCCTATCGAATTCACAAAGTATTATGTTATGCAACTATTAATTCAAATAAAGAAGCAAATAATCTTTTCAGCTTTATAATCTGAGTGTATGTATAATTCGTACGTTGCTTTTTTTAACACTTTCTATTTTCATACACGAGGATTCCCTGGGTCGCAGTACTATAGACACACCCAGACCCAAAAGAGAAATTTATACTCGTCAGATACATATCCGTCTAAATAAGAATCAAACCCGGAACTCTTCGGATTGCCACACTGGTCTTCAAATTGAATTATTATTACCGAGTAATTTTCTTGACGGCTACGCTGCCCTCGACAGAAGCGACGCATAGCGCGATGACGATCATCCATAGTCCGCAGTACATGCGAGCAGCCAAGAAATTGAAACCGTACGATCGGCAGAAGTTGGCAAGCGATTCGTCTAGTAGGAGCAACGGCCCGGTAGCACCCGTGATCATCATGGGCTGGCCTGAGAGCAGCGCAAACGTCACTCCGCCCACGCACGTAAATACCTGCATTGAATATTGTCATTTGTTATGAGTTGAGCCCAATCAAACATACGTAGATTTATTATTATTTGTCTAAATATGTATTATAAAATGTTATTATCATTTATCTATTGGCCAGCCGTAAAATATAACGACACATTATATGTAGGTATGTATATAGGGAAAACAAGATTATGTTTGGTTTATTTTAAGTTTTTTTCCAATCATACATACCTATTATTGCCATATAATGAAATTTAGACATGGAGTCAATTTGAAGGGCAAGATTTATTTAAAAATTATGAATACTTTTAAAAGAAGTTACCATTAATTGACAAATAATATACACAGAAAATAGAAAGAAATGTATAAAGATTATGTAATATTTGTATGTAACTCACATTTAAAATAAATGTGTTGAACATAAAAAATAAAGGTTGGGTATTTTTTTAAGAATGTTTGTATATTTTCTTATAAAGACTGTTAACGGTTACCAGGTCATTACTTCAATTATTATTCTTATAACTTCAATATTATGTTCTAATTACCAAAGTTTCAGAAATTCCAATGTCTCCATATGTCTTTTCAGCAAGAAGACCGCCAAAGGTGATCGCGGAGGAAAGTGCAGCGAAGTACATAAATATGGTAGCAGCTGCACATTGACCATTGATTGCATCGCGGAAGTCAGATACGTAATGTGGGTATCGCCGCTTGATGTCACGTACCACGCCTGTAATATAAAGGGCGAAAGTGCTAACTGATAGGATATCTATCTAAGTAATTAAACTACTAAAACTATAATTATGTGAAATTAAAGTTGGACTGGGCAACTTAAAAGCAGCCATGAAGCGATTCATATGTTTTGTTTTTAGAAGTGTTGTTGCCGGGTACGAATACTAACGATGCAATTATCTCATCAAGAATAGCAGCAAATCTTTTGTTTGGGGATGGATGTTCATGTTCTTGCCCTAGAAAAATCTTGACGTTTGCAGTAGCAAGTGATTCATTTCTTTCGTAGTTCGTTGTAGAAGAATACTTTAAACTTAAAAAAAACCTACCACCAAATAGGCGACCGCTCTTCGAAAGTGGATCATCAGGCTCCTTCTCCGGTGGAAATCCGGCCTCAGCTGCAAGCAACGCTTTTTTTTCATCTAATGGTGGTGCAGCGGCCGCTTCGGCTGCACGTTTACGTTCAATAGCATCACGCTTGCGGCGTCTGATCATTTCACTTTTGGCTCGGAGCTCTTCGAACGGCAGAAGTGCCTGTCGCTCCCAATCACCAGGCGGCAGCACGATAGAGTCGTCAAGAAACTCGTTTATGGCGGAAAGGAGCTCCCTGCGATCGTCCGCCTTATAAGCAATGGAGTGAAATGCCGGGTTCGACATAAGAGTAGAAATGGAGCGACCGACTTCATGGTAATCGAGATCAGCGCCACTCGGTCCCAACAGGATAAACATGAAACGCACAGGCACGGGTACTTCAGTGATAGATGGCATTTGTATGCCCTGCGCCAGGCGCACAAAAGCGATGGTCGGTTGGTCGAGGAATCCAACTGCGCCGACCAGGACTGTAGTGGCTTCCGCATCATCCGGAATGCGTTTCATTATGGAGTCATTTTGTCCGCGACGCAATTCCTCCTGCGATCCAGCGACGTATTCAACCTCGCGCATTTCCAATCCCGCGGTTGATGACTTCTTGCGTTCTGCTGCGTGATCAGCAGAGAACATATGAGAGCTGCGTCGTCGTCTTTGCTCCGATAGATTCTGCATTTATACAATAATATTAGGCGGACGTACAAATAAATGCTAAAAAAACTAACGATTATTCTACATAATAAGTTTGTGAATAACATTCATTTACATCATTTAGTATCATGTTAAGAAAATAGTGCTTGAAAATATATAAACTACAGTTGAATTCATATCGTATCATATAATATATACATTTAAACTAAAAATTGTAACAAGAAAACAACAACCAAAAGTCATTAAAATACCATGCAAAATATGGAAATACATAGTACAAAAATCAAACGTGAATGAAAATTATGATAAGTACCAATTTTAGTACATGTTTTATAGGTAACATTTAAGCATTTTACTCGTAAAACTATCATGCTAGAAGGTTGAATGTACCTAACTAAAACAAACAAAGAAGCATCAGAAAGATGTTAATATCACCGATTTCTCAATTCAAACAAAGGGACGAAATACAAGTTGTTACGCTTCGATCGTTTCTGAAGAAAAAAAATCTACAACAGTATCGCTACAGTGTACAGAGAACATAAAATACATAACAACGGCAAGCAACGATCTTAAGTATAACATTTGTATCGGCGAGGCTAATTAAGTGATACGTCGAAGGAAAGATGACAATGAAAGTGCTACAATTAAATTCCGCGCCAAAATTTATGGCCCCTCTGAATACTGTGACTCTGAACAAACACATGTAGAAGTTGTCTCAACTAAGAATGTTAACCAAAATGCCCCCTCTAGGTGTACTAAAAACAGTACATTACTGTCGGTCAATAAAATAAAATGTATTTTGAAAAAATAATCGTTAAGTACGTATCTTTTTCTTATCGTTCAATGACGTTTGTATACATGTTGCTAAGTCTGCAAATCTCATATGATTTTGGAACTGTGTACGATTTAAAAATCTTGACCACATTTAAAACCAAAATTAGTTGTAACAAATGAAAAGTTCTCTTTATTAAGTGAACTTTTCATATACATTTACAAAATTCATATGCAATATAACATTTTATATTTATCGTAATACTATTTCTAGCGGCTCAATATTAATGTGTAATTGATAGTTAGGTACATACTATAGTAATTGAATGCAATCAGTTATGATAAAACAGTATTTTAGATAGAAAAATAAGATGACATTGTTTTAAAGTTGTATGTAGGTAGATAAGTATGGCTGGGGTAACCTTAGCCCTATCCGCTCGCTACAGCTGAAATATAGATACGTACCGCAACCGTACACTAGGTACGTTGAACCGACCATAAAGGTGGGCGCGGATTGTGCGTGTAACGTGATGTTTATGAATAAGATTTAAAATGAGACATCTCTGCAAGGCTACAGCGTGCATGGATAGGATTCACACGCGCACGGGAGAACTCCATACGAGCAGGTGGGTGCTGTGGCGGCGGCAGGTGGCCGTGGCCGAGCACATGGAGCAGCGTGCACGCCGCAGCTCGTTGGCGCCCTCGTCCATCCACAGCGACTGTACAACACCTCACGTCATCCTACTGCCAAGTTAACATCCCCTATCCGACCTAATATGCTAGTTCTACTCTTGCTACTATAACTAAACTTTGCTATAGCTTCTATTGTTGCAGTGCTTGCTCTATCCCAAACTCAATTTGGGAACAATCTTTTTTCAATAGTCAAATCCAAACAGTCCAATTATGTTCTCAAAAATACAATGTCTTTCTGATTTCATATCTAAATTAATTTGCTTAATCCATCCATTAATTGCTCAAAAGAATAAACAATTACCATAACTTTGTTCTTTTTTCTGTTACCTTAAAATATTATCATCAATCTGCAACTGACCTACTGCTGGGCCCGGGTCTCCTCTCAGAACGAGAAAGTGAAAGAGACATAGCCAAGTGACTATTGTTGGACTTCACTTAGATACCCTTCAAATTGTATGGGGAACTCTCAAATAACTTATCAAAGGTCTAGAATTCGAACCCCTGACCCTCGTATAAATAGCTGGAATCTAAACCACTAGACCATCACTGCTTAAAGAACGGTGTTCACTTATTTTCATAAAGTACTTACCAATCGGTTTCCAGTCATAATTAAATCAGTTTATACCGAAAAAATATCTGTATTATAACCGATCGCCGCGTATGTATAGATTAGATAAGATTGACGGTATGTACTATAATCTGAAGAGTCATAAAAAATAAAAATCCGTGTAGGTACATGTTATACGTGATGATATTATATAGGAATATCTCTATGTTGATAGACAATTATGCTAATAAAATATATCTAACGGCGATGGCAACCTTTACTGTCCCAATAGTAGGTGTCCCAGTAGGCTTTACATATTTTAGAATTTTATAGAGAAGACTGAAATAAGTAAGTTTCCTCGCGATATTTTTCCCTTACCAATAATTATTTTGTTAATACCCATTTAAGTTTGAATAACCAAACCTACGTGCCAGGGATTCGAACCCCGGACATTCTATGTGAAAGATCGGACTTTCACCACTAAACTAGACCTCTTATTGAGAGGATG